>CANYBF010668146.1:0-11048 GCA_948192965.1 Dalechampia spathulata
AAAAACACTAAATGCAACCCTAAATCGAATCCTGAACTGCACCAAGATGAATCAAGATGCCCATGAGGGCAAAACGACAAAGAGATAGGCTCGACTCATCCCAATCAATCCGACCGATCCAAAATTAGGGTGCGACAGTAATATTGCATTCTCATCTAGGAAAGCATTCCTCAAGTGCCTTGGTAAGATTTTTAGTTCCAAAATAGGTGGCTTTTCAATTGAAGGAGGATTAGGGTTAGAATTCCTTAACAACAATTCTATCTTAGGTGGTTCACTACCTTCCTCACTTATTACCTCAATTTCCTCCTTTATTGTGACATCTTTTGGTTCCTCTTCTAGTATAACAAACACACATTCATCAATCATGTCAAGTTTCATGCATGACTCACCTTCCATTGGCTTTTTCATTGCTTTCCTCATGCAAAACTCTATCTTTTCTTCTTCGATTCTCAAGATTAGCTTTCCTTCATGAACATAAACTAGGGCTCTCCCTGTATTTAGAAAAGGTCTTCCTAAAATCAAGGGGTAGTTGACATCTTCATTGTAGTCCAACACTACAAAATCTACTAGAATGATGAACTTGTCCACTTTGACTAACACATCTTTAATGATGCCAAATGGTTTCTTTACCGATTGATCCATAAGTTGAATTATCATTGAAGTGGATTTGATTTCTCTTAAACCTAGCTTCTGAAGAATGGCATATGGCATCAAGCTGATACTTGCGCCCAAATCATACAAACACTTGTTAAATATCAAATTCCCTACTTTACATAGGATAGTAAAACTTCCTGGATCTTGTAGTTTTGAAAGAATTTTACTTGAAACAATAGAACTACAATTTTCAGTCAATGAAATCAGTTGTGTATCATTAATTGTGCATTTGTGTGCTAGGATTTCCTTCAAAAATTTAGCATATTTAGGTATATCCTAAATAATTTCTATAAACGTCACATTAATCCTCAGTTTTTTCAATTTCTCCATAAAGCAGTAAATTGTTCATCTACCTTATTTTGTACTAGCCTTTGCAGAAATGGAATGGGGGGCATATACTTAACTGGCCCTAGTTGATTCTCCTTCATTTTCTGCCTGGATCCAACTCCATGATCATGGAGTTGGTTGCCATGATCGTGGTAGTGACTTCTATCAGCCTCCTTCTGTGTTTGTGAAGGTCCAACTTCACAACTACTCTATCTTCTTTCTTCTTTCCTACATTCATCCTTATTAATAACAGGTTCCTTACCTTTACTAAGTAACTCCTTGCCACTCTTTAGTTGGATTGCCTTCACTTGCTCCTTGGGGTTTGGCTCGGTATTACTTGGAAGTCCTCTAAGGTTCCTTTGTGGAATTGCTGTAGTCAGCTGCCCCACTTGCACCTTTAAGTTATGGATGGAGGAGAAATGGTTCTTTGTGATTTGATCCAACTTGGCTTCCATTTGCTTCTGTGATTCCTCTTGGTTTGTTAGTGTGGTTTCGAGTAAGTCCATGAATTTCTCCATCTTTGACTCAAAATTATTCTAGGGAGGTGCTGGTTGTTGTGCCTTTTGCACATTTCTTGCATTGTTACTCCAAGAAAAATTTGGATGGTTTTACCATCTTGGATTATACGTATTAGAGTAAGGATTGTTACCTTGTCTTCCCATGGATTGTGGCATATTACCTATAAAATTGACCTGCTCCATGGTCTCACATGCATTGCATTCATTCATAGCATGTTCTACTTGTCCACACAGCTCATATGAACTGGACACCTTTGATAAGTTGCTAATTTGCTTTGTCAAATTTGCAACTTTAGCTTGTAAAGCACTAACAGCATCGAATGATAAAACTCCTTTATGTTCTTTGATTATCATTTTAGATCTTTTTGATGCCCAAAGTGCATTAGTGGCTGCCATTTCTTCCAGCAGTTTATAAGCAACTTCTATAGTCTTCTTCATCAGGGACCCTCCAACTGCTGCATCTATGGTCCCTCTTGTAGTTGTGTTGACCCCATTGTAGAAAGTCTAAAGCAGTAATTCTCTCGGTAAGTTATGGTGAGGACACTTCCTTTGTAGCTCCTTGAATCTTTCTCATGTCTCATAAAGAGATTTACTGTCCATCTGTTGGAAATTGGTAATCTCCTTGATGATTTTTACTATCTTTGCCAAAAGGAAGTATTTGGCCAAAAATGCTTGCAAGAGCTGGTCGCAAGTTGTAATTGACCTTGGAGTCAATGAGTTCAGCCAAATCTTTGCTTTGCCCCTCAATGTATATGGGAATATCCTCAACCTTATAGCATCTCTATAACTCCAGTATACCTGAAAGTATCATAAATCTCTAGAAAGTTTAAAATATGATTATTAGAGTCTTCCTTTCATAAACCAAAAAATTGTACCAAAGACTGCAACATTTGTAGTAAAGGTGGCTTGATATCAAAATTGTTAGCTGCCACAGCTGGTCTCATTATGGTTTGTTGGTTAGCATAGAAACCAGTCTTGATCACATCCATCAATGTTCTTTGTTCTTCTGCCATTTCTACTGGAATTTCCTACATAATTTGCTCTTGAGTAGCCCTTCGATTCTCTCTTTCAAGTCTTGTTGGATCTTCACAGATTTCTAACAAGGGTGATTGTGAGTTCTTAGTTCTCCTTTTTCTCATACACCTGCAAAACGTAAACAAAACAAAAATGTAAACAAATGCTTAAATTAGATTATACTCTCTTGTAGCAACGTTAAACACATGAATCCTCGGTAACGATGCTAAAAACTTGATCATCCTTGAAACGACAGTAGTTTTAATCACTACTTTACTGCAAGCATATAGATTATTGTAGTATGATATTGATCCTACGAGGATTTATGGTTTAGCCACCACTACTTGGATTTCTAATTTGTTTAAGCGATAAATGATGGTTTTGTGTTGGAAGTATAAATTACTAAAATTTAAGAAATAATGTTGATGTAAGAATATGATATGATGATTGAATATGTAGGGAATGAAGTTGTCATCACCAAGCTAAAGCGATAATTACGTGCTTATTGCTACCCAAGATATCCAATGGCATCGATTACCCTCTCTCGAGGCAAAATCAACTAAATTTCTATCTAATCTTAGATCCACTTAGTCACTCTCATGGCCCTTTAATTAGGGGAAACTATCACGCTATCATACAAGAACTAGGAGCATGTAGATCTCTCATACACACCTACCTAACCAGAATGAATAAGCATTCCACAATTCAACTCTCATTGCAATTACAGAGCGTAAGAAATTGTTTAGAAATCAATCTTTAGAATTGAATAGCTCTCACTATTCAAGCATTTCATAACTCAACTCTTGTTGCAATCATAAAGCAGAGACTAATTTCTAAAAACCAATCTTTAAAATTAAAAATTCATAGCAATGTTAAGACAAACAATAGCAATTATCCCTAGCAAGGGATTTCAAACTTTAAGCTCTACTGTAGAGTAATCAGCCACTCATGGCTTTACAAAAAGAACAAAGAGAAGAAGAAAATACAATTAAGAGTGTTCTGCTGAGAGGAGGATGGTCAGATGCCCTTTGTCAATCCAGGGTTCCTCCTTAAATCCTTGAGTGGAATTCCTCTTTTTCTAATTTTCTATTTTATTGCCCATCACTCTTGAATTGGCTCCCATTATCCCATATTGCTCTTTAATGGTCTTTTGTTTTGTTCTCCCATGGATCCTACTAGCTTTTCTGTCCAATTTCTTTAATTCTGCTCAATAATTGTAAATCCACCATTATGGAGTGCCTCTTTGCATTACTTCCCGTGGATGACCTTTTCTGTCATGATCGTGGAGTTGGAGTCCACAATCGTGGAGTTGCTTGGGAGCCTTACCTTTGATACATGCCTTCTATCATGATCGTGGAGTTGAAGTCCACGATTATGAAGTTGGCTGGAATCACTCTTGTTCTCATTAAAGCTTCAGCCACGATCGTAGAGTTGAAGTCCATGATCATGGAGTTGCCTATTTCCTTCACATATTCTTCAATTCTTCTGTATTTGCTTTTCTAATTTACACACTTAACACACACATCAAATGCTATAACAAATAAGCTAAATCAACATCAAATCATACTAAAATTAAAGCAATTAACATTCCACACACAAGAAAAACATAATACCTATTAACACACATCAATATGATACATGTATAATTATATTTAGTTATGTTATATATATAGCACCATTGAGTGATATACTTAGCATTTATCATTTGATGGACGTAGATTAACTAATGGATGGTGAACACAGATTTCCAAAGCACCAATTCAGCATGAGCCTTTTTGAAGACAAGGACTTGGAATAGATCAAAGTTTTAATTAAATTGATTAAGTAATTTTAAGTAATGTTAAAGGCAGTAAATGCAAAAATGTTATTTGAGACTAATACTTTCGTAAAACTTAGAATGGTGCATTTTAAAAAAAAAATTTAAAAAAATTTGTATGCATCCCTTGTAGAGTAATTAATGGTTTTCATATATTGGAGATCATTAATCATTCTACGGGAGCATGTTATGCAGCAAAAAGGCATGATAAAAGAAGAGATCAGAAACTTACTTTTATGCAGATCTCCTTCTTTCTTTTCTATTAGAAAAGTTGTAGTAAACTTTTCAATCCCCAACTTAAAGGATCTCCAAAATATCCACACAAGCAATGAGAATGATTAGTAATCAATATTACTTGTTTTGTTTAGAGACTAGTAAAACAAAACAAAAGGAATCAATATTCAATTTTTCTTCTTTGATCTTCTATCAAAAACCTAATTGATCTCTGTATTCTTGATCTTCAAATGGCTTAAAAGAATTGGAGGAAGGAGGCAGCTGAAATTAGCTTCTGTGTTATTCTTTTGCTTTCATCAAAATATAATCATTAAACCCTAATTAGGTTTAGGTTTAATAAGTCAAGTCATATGCATGTCACATACTTCTGGCATATGACTTGCATGTGACTAACTTAAATTTCCTTTCGAGAAGAACATGACAATCATGTGCACTTTATTTTAATTCATTATACAGGAATAAGTCATGTGACAATCACATATTGACCATTAAGTCATTTAATTATGTTCAATTCTGTATATACAATGCATATAGAACATGTCAACTTAAATCACTTGTATCTTGAGTTTTACTTATCAAATTTAAGTGATCTTGGTATCGAATTGAATCTTGTTTCATGCTCTATCAAATGAACATGAAAAATCCAGGTTATCTCATAACCATAAAACATTATTATTACCAAAAGGAAGTATAATATGTGGTAATCTTAACCATATTAATAATACCCATTCTTATTAATACATTGATGAGGGATAATTTAGATATTGAACATTTGCATACAATAAGAATCTCATTTCATAAACTCTTTATGAATTCCTTTGTACTGTTCTAATATCTTGAAATTCATTATTTAATTAATAACCTTTCAAGCAAATTGAATAATAAATAATGCCTTTTATTGATAAATCGTTCAATATTAACTTACAATAAAACATAATGCTCTAGAGCATACACTAACAGAGATATAACATGACATAAGTATGACATGTGAAAGATGACATGATATAGGCATGACATGTGAAAGATGACGTGAAATAGGCATGATATGACATAGCTTACATTATATAGCAATGATAAAACAAACATAGCAACATGAATGAAAATTAATAATGACTCAAAGAAAGGGATCAAGAGAGATAGGAGATACATGATGAAATAAAGCTAAAATATACATACATTATAGGAAAAAACTAATAAAATAGAGGCCTATCATGTGACACCCAGGGCTGACGAGGGCGGGGGAATGATCGCCGGTGCTAGAAAGAGCACGAACAAGGAATGGCTCTTGGCAGGCTTCTAAGCGAAGGGGCACATGAATGAACTAATCCCACACCCAAAAAAGAGGGATCCTGAGATTGTGTAAGGATGGGGTTGCATAGTTGAGTGATTTTGAGATTGTACAGGTATGGGACTATGTAATCAAGAATAGCTTAAGTGATTAGATATGTACTATCTATACCAACAAGGTGCACCAAAAAGGAATAATTATAGGATGGGTGACCTCCTAAGAAGTTTTCTCGAGAAGCATATGAGTGATGATAAAGCATGCTGGAAAGGTCTCATGTTGGGTTGTGGAGGCAGTCATCTAATCAGGCTGTTACATATCATATTATAAGGGATCTTTGATAAAATAAAAAAATCTAAGATGTTAAGTAGCATCTCCTCCACTTGGAAAAATAACATCGGCCAGTATGAGCTAAATACACGAATGAAAAATGCAAATAGGTAAAACAATTGTTTGACAATAAATGAAATATCAAATATGAATGATAAATTTAATGCCATATGAAAGCATGAATTAAGGTCCAAAGTCCAATGAATGTAATGATGACACTCATGAAATGTAACAATAAACATGAGTTGGGTCATGTAAATCATAAAAAATAATCAGTTTTAGGAAAACTCAATTAGAAGCATAATTAAAGGATTTTAAGATCACATGTGGTATCACTTAAAAATAAATCAACATCCAATTAAGTAAATCATAGCAAGTGATAAATAAAACATAATTAAAATGGCATTTAGTTGAGAAAAACAAAGAAAATTAATTGATTTAATAGCAAAACAACATAAATCAATCATGGGAAATAAAATTGAAGGACTCTAATATCATTTAATCATCAATTAGAGATAGCAAACTCATCAAATCAAAATCCAATCACATCAATTGTAATAAACATCAAATTAAATAAGCATTTAACTTGAAAATTAATTTTGAAGCCAAAATTAATCATGTTAGATAAATATATGATAAATTTAGATCATTAGGGTTACTGTGAAATCACTAATGCTACTAAAAACTTCAATAGGCATTGAAAAATAAGTGAAATCAAGCAAACATGAATGAAAGTCATGAAAATATGAGAAAATTAGATAGCTATATGCGCCATACATAGTGTGATGTGTGCCACATATAGGCTATGTATGGCACACATAAATGGTTATGCATCATACATAATGAGCAGAAAACCAAATAGTTCAAATTTTGAGGTAAAAATACAAATCAAATCATAAATTTAGGTAAATATGTGACTATTATAGATATTCTAGCTACAAATAAGCTAAGAATGCTACTATAGTATTCATAATTGAAGATAATTAATGAAAAATCAAGCAAAAAATAATAAACCCACAAAGAAATCAAGAGAAAAATAGAAAAGGAAGAAGCATTGCACACTCACTAAAGAAGATTAGCTTTAGATATTGATTCTAAATGAGTTTAAAGATTTAAAGTGAGGATTAATTACTCTCTAATCCTAATTAGCAACTTAATTAAGTGTTTAATTAAATGAGAAATCAATTTGATAGAGTTTGGGTGCAATTTACAATTTTTGGACCTTTTCCCATAAACATATGGCTTATATTTATATGTGAGGGTCATTAGTTGCCAAAACCAACCAAATAATGTAAGATTTTATGAAATTACACTAGATGTATACAACATAGAATATATGCACATCATATAGCCTCCAAAAAGCTATATCCATAACATGTAACAGTACATGCCCAACATGTAGCAAAATCCACCTATGTATAGCCCCCAATAGAGGTACATTAGGATATACGCCTCTTGTCTGAAAAGCATTAAATGCACTATAAATGCATGGTGATATATGGAACTTATTAGATTTGTATGAGAAAAGGCTTACTTAGAGCTAAAATGCGGTCTTCTAAAAGGCTGCCTTGAGGAATGAGATAGACTTAAGTGATAAGTTAAACCCTTCAAAGATGGATTCAGGTGGTAAAGATCTATTCCCTAAGAGTTTCAAGTTGAATTTTACCATTTTAGTTGAGTTAATTACCCTAGGCAGGTGAGCATTCATGAGCATGAATAAAGCATACAACAGGGTATAATATAGTAGCAATCATGGTAGATATAACATGGTGTTGACCCTGACTTTTCACCCTCGTATAATTTTGGCTCTTTATTGATTCGGTTAGGATTTAGTCCCCGGTATCGATCCCTATTACGCGTATAGGCCTTTGTGTCTTCCTCTGTGTGTTCTGGTGCGCAGAACATTTCAGAACTGGTGGGGCCCGCCATGGCGCCTGGCGGGACCCGCCGTATATTCTGAGTATTCTGTGCATGCAGAACACCCCTTCCTTATTGCCTACGTAAGGCATATTTCTTGAAATGCAAAACAATTGCATTTTTGGCCCCGGGTACTATTCATCATGAATAGTACATAGGTGGGGCCCACGAAACAAAAGCGGGGCCAGCAACCCCAATAACCTATTTTGTGTATTCTGTACTTACAGGATGCATTTCCCAGCTGCCTTACGAAAGGCACAGCGCTTGGCATCGCAAATGTCGTCTTCTAGGCCCACTACGCTATGGGGCCCACCTAGCAATAGTGGGCCCGTTGCTCCTATTTCCTATTATGTGTATTCTTTACTTATAGAATACATTTCACACCTATCTACGCGTGGTAGGATACACGGAATGCAAAATATTGCATTATTAGACCTAGGTTACTATTCATTATGAATAGTATACAGGTGAGGCCCGCTTCCCCAATTAGCCAATTCTGTGTATTCTGTAATTACAGAATACATTCCATTGCTGCCTTACGCATGGCATGTCTCGTGGCACCCCGAATGTCACATCTATAGGCTTATCGCACTGTGGGGCCCACTAAACACTAGTGGGGTCCGCTTCCCACTATCATCCGCTTTAATGCGTTCTGTACGCACAGAACACACCGTATCTACTGCCTCGCCTGAGGTAGAACGCTTGGCATGCTATTTGCCACTTTTCGGGCCCTTTTATGTTGTGGGGCCCACGAGGGTACTATTCATCATGAATAGTACCCAGGTGGGCCCACCGCCCGAATTCACCAATTTAAGTGTTCTTGACGCGTAGAACACATTTCCGCTAGTGCCCACGCGAGGCACAACTCACGGCACCCCGTTTGCCACATTTTGCCCTTAATGGGCCTATTGGGCCCAATTTGGGCCCATTTAGCAACACTCGATGTTCGGGGCCGAATTTGAGAAAACTTATAACTGCAAAGTTTCTCAAAATGTTGTTTTCATCTTCCTAGACATATGGCACGCGTCCCGTTCCGCCCGTATGAGGCGGAACGCATAGGTCAAAAACGCAACGTGCGTAGCGCATAGCCCTATAGGCTACGCACGTTGCATAGTAAAGACGTTTGGTCGGGAGCCATTTCGGGACCGAATTTGGAAAAACTTTCTTCTGCAAAGTTGTTCCTCACGTCGAATAACACTTATACGCTTCGCAGCAAATCCCGGAAGTGACCACAGTGGGCCCTATGCAAGGGTATGTACGCCACATGTAGCACATGTGTGGCGCACATAGCCTTACATGTGGTGCACATGTATGCAAATATGTGCAATAAATTACAAAATTGCCACCCAAAAATTCACTCTATAAATATAGAGCTCGGGCAACATTTTCCAGACCTCGAAATTTGCTCTGAGAGCAGCCAAACCTCTGCCAAAATTCTCCCAAATTAATTAAACACTTAATTAATTTATTTCTTAGGATCTAGGGACTTAATTGGCTTAGTTAGGCTCCCTAAACATTCCTGGAGTGAAGATCTACAAGAATACTCGACCGGACCAAGGTAATTTCTGCCCATTTCTTCGTATTTCTTCATTTTCTTGGATTTTTGCAAAACATATTCTGCGCATATGACCCTATGTGTGCCACATGTCCCTCATGTGTGGCACACATAAGGCCATATGCTATGCACATCTCCTCCAGCTTTCAAAATAAAACCCCGATTTCACTCGTTTTTCATCGGTTTTTCACCCGATCTGGCTAATCCAGCAACATTTGAGGCTTTTCCATGCCTCAGGTGTTGTGGATCTACCTTATATTTGCTGGATCTATGATAATTTCAACTTTAAAATTATTTTCTTTGATTTGGATGCCAATCCTCGAGCAAAAACCCGGTTTTGGGTCCGATCTACCTAGATTGGGGCCGGATCTAGGGTTTCTGCTAAAAGAATTTTGGTTTTCTTTTGGTTTTCTAAGCTATGTGCACCACACATGGCTCTATGTGCGCCACATGTCCCTCATTTGTGGTGCACATAGATCCTGGTTTTCACAGAAAAGCCCTATTTCAACCCGAACCGCTCCCAAACCACTTCAGTTTTGAATTTTCCAGTGACTCCAGTAGCTAGATCGTGCACTTGGGGTTTTGGATCTATCATAAATCATCCAGATCTACTTGGTTTTAATCTTAAAATTAATTATTTCAATTAATTACTTAATTAATTGTTTGGTTCATCAAACCAGAGGCCGAAACGAGGTCAAAATGAGGTACTGTCTTCATTAAACTTGCGTATTTTTGTCAGTAGTTTGATTCTGTACTGACGGATTTCATTTTTGTGCAGATTCATCAACTATGTGCGCCACATGTTGGCCTATGTGTGCCACACCTTCCCCATGTGTGGTGAACATAGCTTGATGTGCGGCGCATATAGTTCACGTTTTTACAGAAAAATCGTATTTCAGGTCGTATTTTGGCTGTATTTTGATGTATCCAGTGGTATTTGAGTTTCAAAGTAGCTCAAGTATTCTGGAAAAGTCATAAATTAATTTTTACATAATTAATTTTGGCCTCAAAATTAATTTTTACGATAAAATGCGATTTTTACTCGTATAAATACGGTTTTTGATAGGATTGGTTTTAATTGGTTGTAGGGCTATCTCCAAAAATTATGTGTGATAATAGTCCTCCCAATTAAATTTGCCATGATCAAATAAAAATAATTTTGCTAAAATTATTTTATTTAAATGAATTTTCACAATCCGGCTCGTATTAATTCATACAATTATTGCCTAATAATTGCTGGATTTTGACTATTGGTTTGTACTTTTAAATGGTATTGGACTAGTCAATTAAATCCAAAATTCATTTGCTACTAATGAATTTATTTGTTTATTTTGCATATAAATCCATTTGCATTTTGGATCGTGCAACTCGAAGGAGAAAAGGGGTATTACTTAATAC
>CANYBF010668200.1:0-24476 GCA_948192965.1 Dalechampia spathulata
TATTATAATATTTTAAAGATAAAATATTTAGTAAAATTAATAATATTATCATTGGCTAAATACAAAGTAATAAAATAAATAAATGAACCACCTATTAAACTAATTTTTCATAAAATATTAATTAAATTTTTAAGAATCCACGTCGAAAAGATACAGGAAAGATTTTGAGTTTATAAGGAAGAGGGCTGCGTATTTTAGCATGCATTTCTTTTGAGAAAAAGGAAACTAGGGCTTGAGAAACAAATACAATACTGATATACTAATATAAGGTATGGATTTGGAAGGTATAAAAGGGTATATTTAATATGAAGGGGTCCCATTTTATCATATGTCATATTCATAGGACATATCTTCTTTGTTTTATGTGGCATTTTATCCCTTTTTTTCCCCAAATGCATAATGCTTTTAACTACATTTACCACCATCATCCATCCTATCTCCCTCCCTCCCTCTCTATGCTTCTTCTTCTTATTTTTAAAAGTGTCGGATTATATTATCCGTGGTTTTTTAGTTTGTAAGGCTTGGCGTTTTGTTCCGAGCACAATATCACTCTCAAAATGAAGGTCAAAGCAGAAAATTCATTACGCCAAGCTAATGAAATTAAAGAAATTGCATTTTTTTAGTTAATTGGACATAATTAAATTCATTTATGAATTTTAATAATTAATTTTTAATAATAAACATTTTCTTAAATTATTATGTATTTTATTTGATTGATGGGTTAAACAATTAATTGACTTTTTTGTTTGATCAATTTGGCTAATTAGAGTAGTTTGTGAATAATCGAGTCTCTATGCTAATTTGAAATTATATTTCTAAAAATAATAATTTATTAATTTAATATATCATAAATTTATTATCAATAAATTAATGAAAATTAGTAATTTAAGAATCTTCTATTTTCATTTTAATGCATAATATTCCAATCTTATTAATATATAAATATAGCGGTTCAATATTAATATAAATATGATTTAAAATTTTAATTTTGTTAAGATTTATTTAAATATAATCTGAATAATTAATTATGACTTATTGATACATTAATTTATATATCATATCAATCAATATAATATATTTGATAATAAATAATTCATATAAAATAAAATAAAATAAAATTAATTAACTTATAAAATTAAAAAGAAAATAATACAGTAATTAGCCGAATATAAGAAAATTGGATATGATATAATTTATTAATATATAATATATTAAATTTGATTAAATGATGAATAAATTGAAATGACTGATGCAGAAAATATCTGAATTTTAATATGAAAGATGAGAGGAGGACAATGCGTTAATGGAGAAGACGTTATCTTGAGTAGTAATTCGATTAGGGAGAGCAGATTCCAATATGTATATTAAAAAACATAATATAATATAATAAGAAACATAATTGAAGAGAAGAGGGACAAGGCCAAGTATCTCGTGAATCCTTTTACTTCACCGCACCTAATGCCCCCCATTCACTTCCTTAACTTTGTCTTGCTGTCGCTATCTTCGTCTCCGTCTCCGTTTCCGTCTCCCTCGTCTTCCTTTTTTTTTTAAAAAAAAATATATATATATTCATATTTGGCTGCTGGACGATTTCCTTCGTCATCTCTCGGTTTTGTCTACTCTCGTCTTCATCTTTCCATATCCCTCTTTTCTTTTAATTATTCATTCATTTCATAAATTCAAATAAATAGGATTAACATTAAAAATAATTAATTATATTCAATTTTTATATTTAATTTAAAATTACACATCATCATAATTTAACCTTAATACACAATAAAAGTATTTATTCTTTCCTATCTTTTAGGTTATTGGTAAAGTCAGGATTGATGATGATTTAATATTAATATATGATAAATTCATATACCCTTATCCTCTAGATTACTGATGAAGCTGAGACCGATCCTAATACTGACTCTAGCTATGCTTATCATCATTTTGTTTTCAATATCAGTAAATCATGGAGTTGTTCTTTTGGGTTGTTGAATACCCTTAGTCGTTGAAGGTCATGGCACCTTTCCTGATCCTTCAGACAAACAACAATATCAGATGAGGGGCAAGCCAAAGCTAGAACCAGTTAGGAGGCATTATGGATATCGTAATGATAAGTTAGATAAATAGAAAGAAGCCAAGCTAATCAAGAAGAAACGTCATTGGCAAATTTCCTCTAAACTTAAAATCATGGTCATTAATAGAATTAAAAGGATATCATTTATCAACGTGGAAGAATAAACATACTGTTGAACATCATTGTTGTAATCAATTCAAAGGAATCACCCCCTCATATCAATATTTAAGCACAAGTAGTGAGGTTATCTACTCCAATAACTTATCTTTTTCAACCATATAACCTCTTTTGATTTGTTAGAAGTATAAACACATTGCTTTTAACATCATAAAAAAGTATTAGATTGGAACCCTAAACCAACTTCATGAAGAAGAATATATGGTTCATGTTTGAATATATATATATATATAAAGTAATGCATGGACATTCAATTTAAGTTAACTATATATTTTATAACAAAGAAAAACCCATGTAATCATAGCGGACAAAAGTTGAATATATGTGTACAAGGGTGGCTCTCTCCTTAAAAACAACTTGATATTCACTCGTTTACTTTTGAACAATGGGAGTGACGAGATCAGATCAGTTTTGGGCACCCAATAAGCTTTGATTTTCATTTTGAACACGAACACAATTAACAAGTGCCATTGGAAGAAGAAGAAGAAGAAGAAGAAGCTCATTGGTTGATGCAAAGTTGTCACTTTATTGACTAATTTCGTCATAAAGATGACATTGGGAAATAGAGCGTGGAGTAAATGATTATTAATAAAATTAACGAAGAAGGAGTTGTATGAATCTAAAGGGATATGAGGAGAGACAAGTTGAGTGGAGAAAAGGACAGCATTTAAGTCTAAGTAATAATTGAAAATTGAAGCCAATAGTAAAAGAGAGGCTCATAACAACTGCCTTTAATTCGCCTCTTGTAAACCCCGTGAATCAAAATATACACACATACATATACCCAACATTGCCACTTCTAATCTCAAATGCTACCCCTCATTTTAGGTTACTTTCAATACCATATCATCAAATTTATTTCATTGATAGATACCTTTGATATTTAAATCAATATGAAGTTTCAACAGTATATGATATTATATCAAAGTCATTGAGATTATATGTACCTATTTCTAAGCCAAAATACATATTCTATAATAAGTTAATGCTTCTTTTTAAAATATCATTAAATCCTTTTGAATAATTATTTTTAATTTATCCTTTGTTATATGGATAGTCTCTAAAATCCGGTCTAATTAGATCTAATTTGGTGTATATGATTAATTCATGTTTATGTCTAATTGAAGAATAATATTTTATAATAAAATTTATAATTTTTTAAAAAATATACCATAAATATATACGTTGAGTATCTAAAATTAAATGATGAGTATATAAATATATGTTAAATCATCGGTGTAAAATATACATACAAAAAAAAAAAACTAACACAATCAACAAAATATTTGACAACATGCAATCAAAAAATCATGAAAAAATTGTGAACCTTCAAAGAATTATTTATCTATTCAAATTTAGATTTCTTAATTTAAATTTCATCAACTTTTATTTAAAATAGTAAAAGTACAAATAATATAATATCTTTTATTTTAATGAGTGATCTTCTTCCACAACAATCTTTAACGTCATTATCTTATTTTTCTTAAATTGATTATTTATTTTAAAAATCATCCATAAAAATGGAGTTATAGTGAATTGAAATGGGTTATTGGTGAAAAAAAAAAGAATATAACAAATTATAAAAGAATGGAGCAAAATAAAGAATTTGATAGATTTATTGGGGAAAATATAACAATATAAAAAATACAAATTGTTTTCAATCAGAGGGAGGAGAGATAAAGATTCTTTTTTCTTTTTTCTTTTAAATTTTTTTATTTAATAGTTTTAATTTATATTCATAATTAATTTTATTTTAAGAGTTATATTCAAAATCAAATATAAATAATAATTTTTATTATCTAATTTTAATTTAAAAATTTTATTTAAAATCAAATATAAAAATTAATTATTTTCATGGTATAGTTTTAATTTCTGCTTATACTAGAATTAGATTAAAATTATTCATATAAAAATAATTATATATTAAACATGTAATTATTACGTGGGTAAAGATTATAGTTTAACTTCCAATTACTTAATTATTTTCTTAATCATATATCTCACTTAAAGTATTAATACCATTAAGATAATAAACACTTTAAAATATACTTTATTTACATATATATAAATATAAGTCGAAAATATTTACAAAATAACCTTAAAGCTAATTTTTATTAATTTTAATAGATAATTTTTTATAAAAAAATAAAAATATTATATTTTATAATTTATAATTTATTTGTAATTACTTCTAAAGTTTTCAAATTAATATAAATAAACAATAAAAAATCTCTCATATAAAATATTTTAATTGAAATTTAATATTATTAATCAATTAAATTTGAATATATAATTATTTAAGAATTCTATCCAAAATTAAATGTAAATACTAATTATTTTTATTATCTAATAATTTAATTTGTTAAAATTAATTTCTATTATCTAGTTTCTATAACAACTAATTTATATCTAAGAATTTTATTAAAAAAAAATATTAATACTAATTATTTTTATCATCTAATAATTATAGAAGTATCTTACATTATTAATATCTAATTAAGTTTTTCAAATTCATATTGTAAAAATTAAATGAAATAAATTGATAAAGCATATTTTCTAAGACTTTTGACCAGAAGAAAATGTAATATCTACTAATATGTGAAATTTTTATTAATTAATTAATCAAAATTTATTTTTATTATAAATAATAATATTAAAATTACTACATTTTATAATTCATTTTGAGATGCTTTTAAAGTTTTAAATTAATATAAATAAATAATATAATATCAACATTAAAATTTTATGAATATTAATCAATTAAATTTGAATATATAATTACATAAATTAAAATTCAATTTATTGATTTTATTTTTAAATTATTGAGAATCTTTATATAATAAAATTATATACAAAAATATTATTTATGATCATTTTCAAAAATATAAGATTTTCAAGTTGTAAAAATATCACACATTAGATTGATAAAGCATACATATTTTGATTTTTTTGACAAAAATATCATATAATACTTTTTATTGTTAATTTAATAGCTAATATCTGAATTTTTTAATTAATTTTAATTGATAAAAATTTATTTTTTATCAAAATATTATTAAAATTATTACAATTTGTAATTTATTTTAAAGTAACTTTAAAATTTTTAAAATAAAGAATCAATGATATGAACTATTTTAATTGAAAATTTAGGAATACTAATCAATTAAATTTGAATATATGAGTATATCAATTAAAATTTCATGATTTTAAAATTGAATTTTAGTAATCATAAAAATTTAAAGAGATAAAAATTCTATTATAAAATTGATATGTATAATAATATAATTTTATAATAGTTAAAATTATGTTTCATAACATAATATTAAATAAAATGTATAATAATAAAAATAAAAATAAAATTATGCGTTACAATAAAATTTTATTAATATTAAAATGATGTTGTGATAGAATTTTAAATAACATATATAATAATAATATTTTATTATAATTAAAAATATTATAGAAAATGACATAAATAATAAATTAAATAATTCATACTTAATTTATCCTAAAGAAAAAATCATACTATTATCATCAACTTACTTATGCTTAAAGGTGTTAGCACTTAATTCTTATCCAACTTTTTCATCTAATGAAGGATTCTATTATTAATCTTAAAAAAAAATAACACTTTTTAATTATGTTGTATAAAAGTTTAGTTTAAGATTAATATAGGTTTATTGTAAAACATCATTAATTTTACAATAAAAATTTTATTTTTATGGAAATTCTTCAAATTATTTAATATTATTATAAAATAGGAGATAAAATCTGTAATTTTTAGGAAAATTATAGCTAATATCATTTTTTCAATATTATTTGAAAAATAATATTAATTTGATTTTATATTTAATTTTTTACCGTTAAAATTAAAAATTGTGCAATACCATTTGTATAGTTAAAAAGTGGTTATTAATTTTGAAATTCTTTATTTTTTAAATTTTTCTTCGTATTTATTCTTCGTATTTCAAATTAATATTCTTCATATTTCTTCTTTTTTAAAGATCTTTCTTATTTTTCTTATCCTTTCTTTAAAATTTTCTTCTTACTCTTTATTAGATTTTTATTATTCTTTTTTTAAATTATTTTTCTTATTTCTTCTTCTACAGTTTTTTATTTTTTACATTATTATTATTTAATATTCATTTATTAATTTTACTTTCATAATAAATATGTCTAAATGATATATATAATATATATTTATTTACTAATATATAATAATAAATAAATTTATTTTTTTATAAAAATACAGAAAAATCTCATGAAAATATGAAAATACGTTTTTTTCCAAAAATATGGAAGTTAACATATTATTTTCAAAAACATTAACTTTTAAAAATAATGAAAAATATATCATATATGTATAATATACATAAAAAAACTAAAAAGATATCATTTAGATATATGTTAGATAATTAAAATGTATATTTTTAATATTTAAAATTAAAATTTTTTAATATTAATTTAAAATAACATACCATTTATTTTTTAATCATGTTTAATTTCAAAATAAATTTCGATCATAAAAAATATATTATATATCAAAAATAATAAGTTAAAAATATAAAAAATTTATTTTTGAAAACAAAAAAAGTTTAAAAAATAATTTTGAAAAAAATGTTAGAAAAAAGTTTTGTAATTACTTTTTCCATTCCCATAAAAATATAAATATTTTCTTAAAATCCTATATTTTTTTATAAATAACCATAAATATTTACCATACAATACTTTTATAAAATATAAATGCATCCATTATATATATATATATATGTATTATGATATTTATCAATATATATGATGTTATGTATTGATAAATAAATAAATATTATAATATATATATTTATATATATTTATCTCAAACTAAAATTAAGTATATAACAATAAATATAATAAAAAAATGAAAAATATAATAAAATCAATAATTGAAAAAATAATAATAAATTAGAATTATAAAAATATAAAAAAAGGGGAAGAAGAAGAATAAAAATCATAAATAAAAAGAAGAATAACAAGAAAAATAAGATAATGACGAGTTTAGGAGAAGAATAATATAAAGATTAGAAAATTAATTTTTTTATTTTAATAAAAAATTTAAAAATAGAGATATATGTGGAATAATTAGAATATTTTGAATCAAGATTGATATTTTATAAAAATTAAATTACTTTATGGCAGAATTTTATATGAAAATTTCTCAATCCCTAATTTTTATAAGGGGCCCGTATCTATTTGGATGTAGTGAAATCTTGCATTCCCGTACAACAGCCGGATATAGACCACACTTTAGTGGGAGAGTGGGCCTAGCCCAATGTCAATGGTTTCTTACATGTTGCAAGTAGCCATCTTCATTATTTTATTATATCTATATCTACATTTCCAAAAAAACATGAACGTATGCCTCAAATCCTTTTATCAAACTCCTATTATTACATTATTCAAGGATTTACATCATCTCCTTTTCATTAAATGCTTCCCTTTAAAGTGGATTATTATTATTATTTTTCCTTATTTTATTTTTTCTAGCAGTAATATAACTATTTTATGTTTATAATATATATATATCTCTATTATGAATATTGAGTAAAAATTAAATCTTTCATTTTACATCTATTAATGATAAGATATCAAACCATTTTACAAAATTATAATTGTGATCCAAATTTTAGAATTTGATGAAAATATCTTAATTTTTAAATTTATTTGTAACACTAGTTTTATTTGTATATTAACTAATGTAATAATATGATACATATTTTTAATAATTTTCATATATTCATGTTGATAAATATTATTATTGAAAAACTTAAACCTTTCATATATTTTATAATTTTACAAAATATTTATTTTTTTTTAAAAAGATATCCAACAATTACATTAATTCAATTATCTTCATATATAAATATTTTCAACTACAAATTATTTGCTATTACTTTGTCTAAAAGAACTTCACCTTCCAATAATAATATAAATATTAAATTTGCATAAAATCGACACTTCTTCAATAGCTTTCACACTAGATAAATAAACTTATCTAATTTAAGCATTCCAGATATTTCAAAAGTACTTATAAAAATAATTATATTTTATATTTTTTAAATATTTTTATTATATTAAATAATATTAAATTTATGTTAAAATTTTATATTAAATCCGAATAAATCTTGTTATTTTATAAATATTTTGAAAGTTGAATAATTTTATAATGTTTTATAAAAATCTGACGTGTTTTAAAATTCTTGTATTTTTTGACAATTGCTTAAAAAAATCTGAAGGGAAAAATGTTAGAGACAAAGATTGGTTAGAGACCATCAGCACGAAAGGCCCAAAAATATCAAAGGAGATTCATGTATCGTATACGGCTAATATAAAACGACGTAGCCAAGCTAGAAGGGTAAATTAGGTACAAACAGAAAAATCTAGGGACAGGACGGTAATCAGAAATGGCTTGACCTACAGATAAGGCTGGCCATCTGTGCCCCTTCAATTTCAAATCAACAACCACGTGTAACATGTTTAGATCAAGCGGTGTGTGTGACATTTGATGATAAAGAAAGAGTCCGCATCTAGTTTTAGCTTGTTAGGCGGCAAGGTGAAGGTGCATGAAAGTTGATAGAGCGTCCCATAGACTGTAATTAATACATCAACAGGGACAAGCCACATCTATAAATCTATCCATGCTTCCTCCTTTCCACTATTTTTCCCTAATCAACATTCAGAAAAAAAATAAAAAATAAAAAAATAAAAAAGAAGGAAAATCTTCCCTTTTAGCTTTAGGTTTCTTCTCTTGTCCCTTTTCTTCTGTTCTTTTTTTTTTTTTTTAATTTTCTTCCTTATCATTTCCATATCTGAATTTTTGGTACGGTTTAGGGTTTATTCAAAGCCTTTGTTTCGACATGCTTTAATTTTAGGGTTTTAGATTGATTTTTCGCTGCATGCTTTTTTGGTGATGTTGGTCGTTCGATTGACATTTTCATGTATTGGAGATTGACTTGTAGATAATTGAGCTTGGCTCTTGTTGGATTCTGTTCGTCGATATGGTCATAGTCAAATTTACTTGTTATCTGTTGTTAAGAAATAATTATTCGTCTTCATTGGTAGAAAAATGAAGTTTTTAAGTGCTAAGCTGTTAGTTAGGGCTTAATGTTATTTCTGACTTTTTGTTATCCATTGTTCAGGTTTAAGTGACCTCTTTTTGTTTGGCATGGTGATGTCTAGTTGATTGCTTTATAATTTGATCGAAAATTTTGGGAATCTTAAAAACATTAGGCTTTTGAACCATGAATTGTGGATGTTGTGATTGTGTAGGTAATTTTTGAAATTTCCCGTATGTAATCGACTTCTTGAACAAGTTACATTTTAAGTTTTTCTGTGTTGTGATGCGTTCCTCAAAATTTATCTTGTTAACCTGGAAAAACATAATCTACAAGCAAACGAACTCTCTGTTCGGCAATATGCCTTTCTGTCTTTATTATAAGGTGTGATGTCCTTCTCCACTGATAATTCAAAGAAATAATTTCTTCACTTTGAAATGCCAATACTGAGGAGTTGGTATTTTCCCCCCTTTTAACTTAGTTCTCTTTTGATTATAATTGCAACTGGTTGATTGTTTATGCTTAAATTTGAATGCGGACATAATTGATAGTCACAAAGTCAATGTTGGAGTTTTTATTTGTCTTACTCTATATTTCTTTATGTTTTTCCTATTTGGAAGTGGTACTTCTATTGAGATGCTCAGTCTTGAATGCAGACTTTTCCTTAAATGGCGAGGCTTCTAGTTCATTCAATTAATGTCCATGCGCTGGCACCTTGTGTAAAGAATGGCCAATCTCGAGAAACCGGCACATCAATGACCACTTTCAGAATGATGTCTAGTTCAAGATCGCCAGCATTGACTTTAAATAGATTCTCAGGTCTTCGAAGTTCAAACTGTTTAGATACATTGCTGAGATCAGGGCCAGATTTCCATTCGAAGGTTGCATTTGCAATGTCTCGAAGGCAACAAAAGGCTAAACGGTGTGCCCCTAGGGCTATGTTTGAGCGCTTCACAGAAAAGGCAATCAAAGTAATTATGCTTGCCCAAGAGGAAGCAAGACGGCTTGGTCACAATTTTGTTGGCACAGAGCAAATCCTGTTGGGTCTTATTGGTGAAGGAACTGGCATTGCTGCAAAGGTGCTAAAATCTATGGGGATTAATCTTAAGGATGCGAGAGTGGAAGTAGAGAAAATTATAGGAAGAGGTAGTGGATTCGTTGCCGTGGAGATACCATTTACTCCTCGTGCAAAACGTGTGTTGGAACTCTCCCTGGAGGAAGCCCGCCAACTAGGTATGATTTATTTTCTGTTATCCCTCCATCTGACGTGGCTTGTTGAACTGGTTCTTAATAATTATATTGCTCTAGTTTCCTTTGTCGTGCAGATTTTGTTGTTGGTAATATTTTTGGGTTGGTTTGACCTTAAGTTTGTCATTGAAGTAAATATCTTAGGTGTTTGTGTTAACATGAGATTTAATTTTCATGAACGTTTCAGGTCACAACTATATAGGATCTGAGCACTTGCTTCTTGGGTTGCTTCGTGAAGGTGAAGGTGTAGCAGCCCGTGTTCTTGAAAATTTAGGTGCTGATCCTAGCAATATTCGCACACAGGTACTAAATAACTATTTTGAGTATTGGGTGAATCTGAGTATCACTTTTGCAGAATCCACTGAAAGTTCGTGTCATGTTATGAGTATACTAAAATCAGATTTCATGGTGGATAATGATTTAGGTAATTCGTATGGTGGGTGAGAGCACTGAAAATATTCCTGCCACTGTTGGACCAGGAGGTGGTAGCAATAAGATGCCCACACTTGAAGAGTATGGAACTAATTTGACTAAGTTAGCTGAGGAGGTTAGCATATTCTGATTTTTTTTTAAAGTCTCCCACTCAGTTAGTATGTTCTATGATTTTTTTTTTTTTTGCAGTTACAGATTATCTATCTGTTTTGTGGTGTCTGAGTGGTTCTTTATTTCTTCAGGGTAAACTGGATCCTGTTGTTGGAAGACAGCCACAAATAGAACGTGTCATTCAAATTTTGGGTCGGCGGACAAAAAATAATCCTTGCCTTATTGGAGAGCCTGGGGTTGGGAAAACGGCAATTGCAGAAGGTCTTGCTCAACGTATAGCAAGTGGTGATGTTCCTGAAACAATTGAGCGCAAGAAGGTGGGTATTGGCTCAATCTGGTGACATGGTTTATTTACAGATAACTCAATCCTTTCTTACTTTGCATTGTTCACTTGTCCTTTATTCGTCTAAAGGATTTGATGTCACTTTGCTTGACACTTGGTTAAAACACTAGGTCTCGTTTGGAATGCAATTTGCAATTTTTTTTGCTTGTGATGCTCCTTTACTTTTAAATTTTATTGAGTGGTTTTTGTAGAACATGATTTGTGACTGACTGATAGTTTACTTATTCATCATATACATGTTCTCTGAGAAATATGTTTTCTCGTGAACTTCTTATTTGTGCTAGACTGGAGAAACAAAATAAACTCTGACATGAATTTGCCAGTTTCTGTCTTTCTCACAGATATGCAACACTTACCTTCACAGAGTGATTATGAAGAATAGTGTGAAATAGTGTATTGCTTGTGGACAACTTATTCGCATGAAATGCCTTTAACTTAATATGCTCGGTGATATAGGTTATTACCCTGGATATGGGTCTTCTAGTTGCGGGAACTAAGTATCGGGGTGAGTTTGAGGAAAGATTGAAGAAGCTAATGGAAGAAATCAAACAAAGCGATGAAATTATTCTCTTTATTGATGAGGTGCATACCTTAATTGGAGCTGGAGCAGCAGAAGGTGCAATAGATGCTGCTAATATCTTGAAACCAGCTCTTGCAAGAGGTGAATTGCAGGTATAAATTGTTTTTGGGTGGAAGGTGAAACAAATTCACATTGTTTAAAACTGAATGAGTTTCATTTAGCTTGGAGGCTTTCATGATTAAGTTTAATTGTCATGTGTTCTCATACCTTAACCATCGCATTACATTGATTGTTGCAAACTCAAGTCACCTTGGGGCGGCTAAATTTTCTTTAGAATGTTATGTTACTTACGCTACTGTTTACATTTTATACTAAACATTTCATTACAACTTGACTTCAGTGTATTGGAGCTACCACACTGGATGAATATAGAAAGCACGTTGAGAAGGACCCTGCTTTAGAAAGACGATTCCAGCCAGTCAGAGTGCCCGAACCCTCTGTAGATGAAACTATCCAGATATTGAAAGGGCTGCGTGAGCGTTATGAGATCCATCATAAACTCCGATATACAGATGAAGCTCTAGTAGCTGCTGCACAGTTATCATATCAGTACATCAGGTTTGTTTTTGTTCCTCAATTTATTTTTCCTTTTAGCATCCAAATTCTTTTAGCATTTGATATGTCTTGGTACAACAAATAAAATTCAACAAAAGCTTTCCTCTTTTCATTGGTTTAATTTTGTTTTTTTTCCTTCAGTGACCGTTTTCTGCCTGATAAGGCAATTGACTTGATTGATGAGGCTGGTTCTCGAGTTCGTCTTCGTCATGCGCAGGCATGGACTTGTACTCTAGCGTTCTTACCATCATTATTTACCTCGATGCAAGTGGTTAATGGTTTAATTTGTATTGCAGGTTCCTGAGGAAGCTAGGGAGCTTGAGAAAGAGGTCAGGCAAATTACCAAGGAGAAAGATGAAGCTGTCCGTAGCCAAGACTTTGAAAAGGTACGGAATTTCTTACTTGTTCTTTGACCACTCTTTACCCTGTGTAATTGTATGAACAAACACTATGGCTAACAATTTCCTAATACCTTCAATTCTAAATTCCACATATTAGTCATATGAAGACTCTAAGGAATGAAATATTCATTACAAGTGGGTATTTGGAAAAAACATTTATTTTTAATTAACTTAATTTCTAATGTATCGTAAACAGGCTGGGGAATTACGGGATCGTGAAATGGACCTAAGAGCACAAATTGCAGCCATTGTGGAGAAGGGCAAGGAGATGAGCAAGGCTGAGACTGAGGCAGGGGATGTAGGTCCTGTTGTTAATGAATCAGATATTCAGCACATTGTTTCTGCCTGGACTGGCATTCCTGTTGAGAAAGTATCAACTGATGAATCTGATCGCCTCCTGAAGATGGAAGAGACCTTGCATATGAGAGTCATTGGTCAGGATGAAGCTGTCAAAGCCATCAGTCGTGCAATTCGAAGAGCACGTGTTGGACTCAAGAACCCCAACCGTCCAATTGCCAGCTTTATATTTTCTGGTCCAACTGGTGTAGGGAAGTCAGAACTGGCAAAAGCTCTGGCTGCCTACTATTTTGGGTCTGAAGAAGCCATGATTAGACTTGATATGAGTGAGTTCATGGAAAGACACACGGTATCAAAGCTAATTGGTTCACCTCCAGGTTATGTTGGCTACACAGAGGGTGGTCAATTAACAGAAGCTGTTAGACGTCGCCCGTACACTGTTGTGCTATTTGATGAGATTGAGAAGGCGCATCCTGATGTCTTCAACATGATGCTTCAGATTCTTGAAGATGGGAGGCTGACAGACAGCAAGGGCAGAACCGTGGACTTCAAAAATACCCTCCTGATAATGACTTCTAATGTTGGGAGCAGTGTAATTGAGAAGGGAGGACGCCGCATAGGATTTGACCTTGATTATGATGAGAAGGATAGCAGTTACAATAGGATTAAGAGCCTTGTGACAGAGGAATTAAAGCAGTATTTCAGGCCAGAATTTTTGAATAGATTGGATGAGATGATCGTCTTCCGGCAGCTGACTAAGCTAGAGGTGAAGGAAATAGCTGATATTATGTTGAAGGAAGTGTTTGACAGGCTCAAGGGCAAAGATATAGAGCTACAAGTAACAGAGCGATTTAGAGAGAGAGTGGTTGAGGAAGGGTACAACCCAAGCTATGGAGCGAGGCCATTGAGAAGAGCCATAATGAGATTGCTGGAGGACAGCATGGCTGAGAAAATGCTTGCAGGAGAGATCAAAGAGGGCGATTCAGTTATCGTGGATGTTGATTCTGATGGTAATGTTATTGTGCTCAATGGAACCAGCGGTTCCCCCGATGCCCTGCCTGATGCCTTGTCCATCGTTTAAGCGCTCCCCTCCCCTCCCCTCTCTTTCCCTCCCCTGTGATATTATATTATTATTATTATTATTCTACTACTACATCTTTTCAGCCAATCTTCTACTGCTTTCTTTTCCTCCTCAAGTGAAATCGGCAATGTATTTGTAGTCTGTTTTATTTTTACGGCTACTTTGGTGGATTATTGGTTGGGTTTGAAGGATGCGCCGCCGTTGAATCATCCCCATTGAATAGAATGACAGAGACTAGTCAGGTGGCAGATAGTAGAATTTCATAGCATGTGGTTTAGCTGGAGAAGCTGTAACTTGGGTTTCCCCTTCTTTTTATTTGTCATGTAATCGGTAACTGTTATTTTAGTTTGCAAATCAATCTCGTTCTCGTTGACCATGTTTTCTTTTTCCAAAATCAATTTAATAGCAGAAACTTCTGAACCCAGTTCTGAGAGTAACAACAGCTTTCAATTACAATGCTTTGGTTTTACATGTATACCCTAATGAACACCCAAAACCTACGAAAATCTTTTCACCATATATTCCCAAAACGGTATACGTTTCCTTGCAACCAGCCTGTCCATGGATGTATCAGGCGAGACCTATCGACACTTCTGACAGCGCAATTAGTTTAGGCGCCAATCATGGATATTTAGGCATCCTTTTCCTGGCTGTTGATTGCATTCTGCTAGTCTTTTATAAATGAAAGAAAGGGCAGTTATAAATTTGCCGCAATTGCTACGTGGAAGTTGAATGGAGCACAAGTAGAAACGCAAAAGAGCTAGAAACTACAAGTCCTGTCGTCCATAACTGATGGAGACTGGATTGGGGGGCTGACACTTCCACTTCGTGTCATTTTTAGAGCATCCAATGCCTTCTGAATCTCCATAGTCATAGCACTATCCACACTCCCAGACGATAATTTCTTATGCGATTTCTGCAGATGAAGTTTGAGCGAGCTGCTGCTCAGGCCAGCATTCCTCCCACATATGGGACAGACTTTCATTACCGGCTTACGCTGTTGCCATTCCATTGACACCTTCCCATGTAATTTCCGGTCAAGATCCAATAAAATTCTTGCAAACCCATCGTTCGGCTGGGCTCTGCGGTGAACTCGTCTCAGGGCATTCCAAGCTTCTAATAGAGTGAAGTTCCTGCATCATCCAGAACAGTTTAATGTAAACAAAGCATTCTGTTGCAATATAAGTGAAGGTTTATATCAGTATGCATGCTGATCTAGACTTTTCCCCGTTGAGCAGTCATTAACCCTTCATAGTAATCCTCACACTTACTTTCTCAGCATCAAGTAAGCAAGAACCAATGTGGCACTTCTACTTTTCCCTTCAAAGCAGTGAACTAGAACCTTCCCACCTTTTGATTCGACTTGATCGATACAGTCACAGGTCTCTTCAAAGATGCTGGCGATATTTGAATCTTCGCTATCAGATATCTGTTCAATTTAAACGAGTAATATCATTAACCATACATGCTAGAAGATGATATTTTAGGAATAAATCATATTTATCCTAACCAAACATGGCAATCATGGTCTGATCCAAGTGTTTTCAGAAACATTGAACAACTAAAAGAGGAAACATTATGTTTTCCATGAAGTCTCCATCCTTAAAGAAAGTAACAGAGTATAAAACGTGTATCATCTTCTTCACAAAATTTATGGAGAGGAAGGACCACAAGTCCTCATAGTTGTCCACTTACGAAAATTTACCAGTATGCTTATTGATTTATTATTGTTCATGACAGCAAGAGAAACTTGGCAAAGAGTGACGCAGAGTTGGTTAAATGACTATAAGAAGGCAGCCGCAATGCCCACAAGAGTGTGGGCGTAGAACTAAAATACAGAAGGTAGAAACAATACCACTTACAGAATAATTTCTGTACTCGAACAGATCAGGATACTGAGAATCTGACTGTCCAATTTCATTGGCACATAAACACAGTATGAGAGTGATTCCTATATGCTGTAAAGTATGAATGGATCTGGCAGCTAAGGCCCCACCAATGAACAAACTATTTGTGATGGATGATGGTTTCTCTGTATTTGCAGCGTCAGAGATCAATGATATTCTCTCAAGAATATGTTCTAGTCTAACCTGTAAGACGAAAATGGAAAAGAATTTAAACCCAGCAAGAGGAGGAGAGGGGAAGAAAGGATAAGAAATTCGACCTTGTAAGAAAAAGACTATTACATAGACAAGAAGAACACAATACATCTGCATGCCCATTTGTTTTAACATTTACCTTCAACTCATAAGCATCAACAACACAATTACTATCACTGCCTTCAAAAAATCCTGTATTAAAGTTGTTCTCTTGACAGAGTTTGATAGCATCATTTTTCAACATCTCATTCCATTGTTCCAGCTCTCTATTTGATTCCATATCAACCTGACATAATGATAAGAGTTTAGAAAACATCTTGATATGGAAAACTACTTTACATTTTCTTTTCCCCTAATGTTTACGTGCCGTCTTTTCTTCTCTCGTCTTTATAGAAATTTTTGGTGAAATATCTCTACTAGAGAACAGGGGAGATATTGCCATGTTTATATCCAATTATTAGACCGCTAGCACAAACCTGGTCATTTGTTCGAGTCAATTTAGAAAGACTATGGGTTCCCGACAACGCATGCAGCCAGGAAACATTGCCATGTTACAGACAAAGGTGTTTTTTTTTTTAAAAAAAAAAGCCAAGTTTAAAATGCTGACAACATGCACAAACTGCTTTTGGCTTTTGCAGGGCGAAGAGGGAGGCAAGTGTATTACAATGAAGCCTTCCTTTGCAATCAGCAACGAGGTTGTTTCCACACCCTGAACCCATGATCTATGACTCGCCACAAGACCCCAATAAAATCCAGTAAACTTGCTAATATACCAACCTTGGCATTTTTATGCATGTCACGGATCTTTGATGTTAAACGCAGGCTTTGAAGAGTTTCTCCACTCCCCTTGGAGGACTTCCCTGGCCAGCTTTCCCTGGACATGGGAGAACGGCAATCTGAGCTTTCTTTATTTCCTGAAGACGATGACTTGTGCGCCGTTCTCTGCAATTCTAAATCACTTAAATCAGGATGATTATCACTAAGAAAACGCTCCTTACTTGAAGTAGGTGAAGCACAATTTGCAACCCCATGCGAAGTTGAGTCTGAAACCGCAATATCCTCTTTGTCAGAGTCCCCGGAAGTTTTACTCGTAATGTTCAAAAATGCCCGTAACAAGCCATCTAGTTTTTGGTGAAGCGTAAGGAGGAAAATATGGAAACTTTGAAGATCTCTAAGAGCAGCACGGAATCCACTACGAAATTCCTGAGCACATGAAATATTTTCTGTTGTGCCTATATCAGTAGTCTGGGCGTCTTCTAAAGAACATCCTAATTTCCCTCCTGTTATGTCGTTTAATAAATTAGAGGAGTAATCAGAAGAGTTGAGAAGCAACTCTACTAATTTAGGGTAATTTGCCTGGTCATTCGCACGTTTTCCAGCAGGAGGCCGCCGAGGAACACCAGAGTCAATTGCCACGATATAAAATTTGTGAAGTTCAGAAAACATTGAATCATCCGATGTTTGAATTCTTAGGCTCATGTTACTAGATTTTGGAGATTCTGTGACATCAGAAAGATCAGAGCTCTGTGAAACCAGGATATTCTCATGAGAGGCCAATCTACTATCCACTGAAGTTGCCCTTCTTTCTTTCTGGAGAGCTTTAATTACCCGTGGTCTATAACGGTTGATAGCCGAATCAAAAGCATTCTCCAACCCATTGATATTTGCAGAGATCATTTTATCAGCCAATAATAGATTTGCCGCATTTCCACGCCATCTGAGCTGCCGGCAAGGTAATCTATCTTCATTTCTGATGACAAGGTCCAACAACAACACCCTACCAAGAGCTGCCGCCGTCTTTTCTGCAGTTTCACGCGACTCAAATGCAGTTGAGCTTTCTAGTAAAGGAGATCCATGAATATAACTGCATGAATGGAAGGTTTTGGCTCTTAGAGCAGGGAACATGACCGGAGAGAATAGATTAGGGAACCAATCTTTTGAATCCTGAGTTTTCTATCCATGATGTTTCTAAGCCTGAACAAAATGACCCTAACAATCTAAGCAAGCCTCATTCAACCCTGTAAAGTGGAATTCTCCCTGGATTCTTCCAGCCTATATTTATAGCAGAAAAGTTTACAGTTCACAAACCAGGTCTTGAGGTCACCTCATCAAAAGAAGGCATCGACTAAGTTCAAGAGCTTCGAGAAGTTCTGAACATGTGACTTCACCGACCCCATCTCCTTCTGAATTTGCTGAATGTCTTGCCTTTTCTGCAGCCTCCTTAATCTGGAGCCACTCTGCGCTGCAATTATGAATAACTCTAGCCTGCAGTACACCAGCAGAATTGCTTGGTATCACTACGAGAATGAGAACATGTGGCAGGATATCTAATAGAAGGTCCTGGTAATGGTCTTAAGTTACAGAACTGCCAAATTATTACAACGTAACCTGCGGAGTCCGGACTCCTAACCACTTTGCAAATTCATATCCAAGGCGTTCAGATTGTGTGGCCATTCTTGATGATGAAAACTTTATGACAGCTGCTGCTTCCCTAGGAGTAGCATCATTATTTCCTTGCTGATTGAATAATGCAAAGAAAACAACACCCCCAGAATTTACAGTGACCTGGAAGTACATCAAACATGAAAATTTGAGGTCACAGACAGAAGAAGACAAGATAAGCCAACGACATAAATGTTATCATCTTTAGATCACTATTCAAACTTAGTAAAGAAGGAGGAAGGTAACGCTCAACATACTTCAAGAGCTTTATTCATTTCATCCTCAGAATGTTCAGCACTGCTGCTATGCTCATTGTGATGGAGTGAGGAAAGCATGTTCCAAGAAAAAGAGCTCGATTCAATGTCCAAAACAGCTGCCTTACCAAGCCTGTCCCACAAACTGATCTCAGAAGCGTGTTCAGAAGGTGGATCAATTTTTGAACCAGAATGTAATTCTCCTGCACTGAACCGTCATGGCAAACAAAACTTAATTTTGAAATATTACTCTCACAGGGAGGTGAATTGCATTTAATCTACAGATAGAACTAATTATGAAATTGCAGGCAGACTTCATTGTTCCTTCTTTATATGTCGAAAATCAAATTTTAAAAAGCCAAACTCAAAATCATTAAACGAACTCCAATCGTTAATTCTACATTAAATCCTAATTTAGATCAAACTACTATAATTAATTAATTGATCGAATGATTAATAAATCGATTGCTAGGTTAATTAACATGTTAATCATTACAATTACTTCCAATACTTTAAAGGAAATCTAGTCAGTTAAAGAGGAAATCAGAGAGAGAGACCCAGAGGGCATGGTGTCAAGCCCGTGAGGGCGGCGAGGGAATCCAGAGGAGCGATACTTGGCGCTTCTCTTACGAACCGATTCCAGCCATTGAGAAAACCGAAATGCCGGACCCGCCGTTATATCTCCCAACATATACAACACCTGCCATTTTCCAATTCTTATCAACACTAACAAATAACAATTATTCAATAATCATTAAGAGCATCAGAAACTCGAAAAACAAACAGAGAAATTTTCACCCTGGAAGTGACTGTGAGGGGCAAAGGAGGTTCAGGCTCTTCAGATCCCAACTCTACTTCCCTCTCTTCTTCTTTCTCCTTCAATTTCACCATATATATAGAAAATTCAAGCACAGCATTAACCAGAAACAAAAACAAAAAAAAAAAGAAATCGTTGAAAATGTATAGCTGTAGGATAATAAATCCCAAAAGTTGAAGATCCTTAAAATTAATATGAAATTCCTGTCATCTACATCTACATTAACATAATTAACAATCGAACACGGAGAATTCCTTTAATTGGATATTGATCTATGGGTATAATGATGATTTGTGCTTTTAAAAACAGAGGAGCACAAAAAAAGAAAAAGAAAAAGAAAGAAAAAGGAATGGCTTTCTTTACCTGAAGATGGTTGATGATTGCAGCACTGCTTTCCTTTTCTTCTTTTGCCATTTCTTTAAAAAAATTTCTCTAGTTTTTTGGGGAGCTTTCCACTATTTAATTTTTTTTATTTTAATTTTCTGAAATTAGGCGGGTAGTTACTCGTATCAGCCATAACAAAGTCAAATTAGATTAGAAAAAAAGGAAGAAAGAGAAGTAAAGCTGCAACCTTTTGAGGTGGGGGGCGTTGATTGATCGGAGAAGATGGTAAATAAAGAAATAGAGAACGACGAGGAGAGAGTGGCTCTGACACCACTACCACCTTCTGGTACCAAATTAACTTGCTCATATAAATGTATTTTTCAAAAGAAAAAGCGTGAAGAAGAAGATGAAGATGATGATGATGTTAAAAGACAAAAGAATACGCTCGTTCGTTTTCCTGTTCAGCAATCATTGCTATCACAGTCTAGCACTTTGGAGGTTCTTGCTCTTCAATGGGGCCTTTTCTTACTGGTCGGTGACGGGTCATAAATTATTTTTTTTTGGGAACTGGATCATTTTAACCCTTAATGTTTATGGTCAGACGAATATTCACACCAGCTTCAGTTTTTTTTTTTTTTTGTTAAACAACAAATTTTGAGAAGGTGCAAATGCACCTTGCTGGATGAAATGTTCCAGCATGGGAGGAGGGTTATAATATTAACCCAAAGATCTAGCTAGGTCTGGATTTTTGCTTATCCTATTCATAACTCTATTTGCTTCCCTCCTAACAAAAATGAAGCTAACCGAATCCAAAAGACTAACTAAACAATATATCTTGTGTACAATAACTCCAATGTTCTACGGGACATCTTTATTGTGGCTTTTACAGGTATTAATTATCATCAAAGAGTTAGATTCGGAAACCACGTTTTGTATATTAAACTAGTTTGCTAATCTGACTGCATCTCTAAGGGCCAAGGCTTCAAGCTACCATTGAAGATGTACAAGTGGTACCACGAACTTGTCCTAACAAAACTGCTCCTAAATTATCCCGAAATACAACAACTACTGATGCTTTACAAACCTGCAAATTAAAGCTGCATCGACATTACCTTGAATCTACATCGAAAGGCTCCAAATGCTTCGGGCCGAAATGGATAATTAATCAGAGTAGGGATGAACTAGAATAGGTAGATTACATAATTTTACTTCATTGAATAGTGATTTGGCATTCCAAATGGAGTTTAATGGATTAGTTAATATGGATCTTGTTGTGAATGCGGAACGAATAAAACAGAACTACAGCTAATAATTTGAGAAAATAGAAATAATGGACACACAAATTTTACGTGAAAAACCCCCAAATAAATTAGGGTAAAAACTATGGACAAGGTAGAAGAATTTTACTATGAGTAAAAATAGGAATTACAAATATTCCTTTATTTATCAAGGAGAAATAATGAAAATTCTCTCTTGATAAAAGAAGAAATAACTCTCTCTACAACTCTCTATTTTATCTCATTTGCTCATTGAAATTTTGGAATGATTTTGGGATGGATTTCTAGCTTGAACTAATGACCTATTTATACTAGTTTCAAGCCATGTAAACATAACAATCAAAGTCTAATTTTGGGTGCTAAAGATTATTTGCCTAACTTTGAATTTAATTCATGTTGGGTGGCTACCTAATTTTGAATTTAATTTAGACCATGAATTTGTTGAATTTGTCAATAATCTCCCACTTGAAGATTTGATTGAGACAATCATATCTTCATACCATTCTTTCTACCTTACCATCTCCATGTTGCTCACATCTCTATCGGGCCACAAGATGATCGACACCAAATGAATTTGTCAGTGTTAACTACTTTTGTCAAAAAATCTGTTAGGTTGTCTTTAGTATGAATTTTCAGCATATCCACTGTACCTTCTTCCACTTTCTCTCGAACGAAGTGATACTGGATTCGTATGTGTTTTGACTTGGAATGAAAAGCTAGATTCCTTGCAAGATGCAAGGCACTTTGACTGTCACAAAATAGAACCATCTTTTCTTGTTCGTGCCCGAGTTCCTCCATTATCATTTTCAACCATACGACTTTCTTACTAGCTTGTGTAGCTGCTACATATTCTGCTTCTGTTGTTGAAGTTGCCACAACTGACTGCAGTTTTGATACCCAACTTACAGCTCCACTAGCAAGTGTGAATACATATCTTGTTGTGGATTTGCTTCTATCAAGATCACCTGCATAATCTGAGTTAACATATCCTCTGACAATAAAGCCTGCTCCTCCATAACACATAGCAACATCTGAGGTCCCCTTAATATATCTTAGGATCCTCTTCACTGCATTCCAATGCTCTCTGCCAGGATTCGCCATATACCGACTTACTACTCCCACTACATGTGCAATGTCTGGTCGTGTACAAATCATCGCGAACATTAAACTCCCTACTGCTGATGCATACGGTACTCGAGACATTTCCATCCTTCCTTTTTCATTGCTAGGACACATACTGGAGGATAATTTGAAACTAACAGGAAGTGGGGTAGAAATTAGCTTACAATTTTGCATGTTGAAGCGTCACAAAACCTTTTTTTAAATAATTTTTCTGAGAAAGCCAAATCTTCCTATTACTTCTGTCTCGGTGAATTTGCATCCCTAGAATCTTGTTTGCTGGTCCCAAGTTCTTCATTTCAAATTCCCTAGCTAACTGAGCCTTCAATTCTTCAATATGATCTTTGTTGGGGCCTGCTACCAACATGTCATCTACATACAACAGTAAGATAATGAAATCATTACCAAACCTCTTGAAATATGCACAAGGGTCTGCATTCAGTCTGTTATATCCAAGGCTCATGATGAAGGAATCAAATCTCTTATACCAACACCTAGGCGCCTGCTTTAAACCGTATAGAGATTTGTTCAACTTGCAAACCAAGTTCTGCTTTCCTTTTTCTTCAAAACCTTCTGGCTGGAGCATATAAATTTCTTCTTCAAGATCTCCATGAAGAAAAGTTATCTTTACATCTAGCTGTTCCAAATGTAAATCAAATGTAGCACACATTGCCAGAACTACTCGAACAGTTGTCAGTCGAACCACAGGAGAAAATGTTTCATTGAAGTCAATCCCCTCTTTCTGAGCATAACCTTTCACCACCAATCTAGCACGAAACCGCTCCACTTGATCATCACTGTTTCTTTTGATCTTAAAAATCCATTTGTTACCAATGGTCTTTCTTCCTTGTGGCAGTGTCACGAGCTCCCAAGTCTTGTTCTTGTGTAAAGCTTCCATTTCCTTTTGCATTGCTGCCATCCACCGAGCTGCATCTGAACTGCTCATTGCTTCGTGGAGAGTTGATGGATCCACTTCCTCAGTTAAAAGACAGTATGCAATATTACTATCCATAACATAATCATCATGTCAAGATGGTACAGATTTTGCACGTTTTCCCTTTCCAAGTTCTACCTCTTCAGACTGGGTTGACTCTGCTTCCTTGTGCTCTGGTGCTGCTTTAGAAGAATCTTTTTTCTGTAGACTTCTTTTCCACCTGTACAACTGTAGTTTCTAAACTTTCTTTCAAATTTCTATCATCGTCTCCTTTGAACTTATCTTCTAAGAAGATAACATCCCTGCTGACTATGACCTTGTAGGCAGTGGGATCCCACAGGTGATACCCCTTCACACCATCAGCATACTTTAAGAACAAGCATTTCTTGGATTTTGGATCCAACTTTGTAGTTTCTTGAGCATTGTACATCACGTACACAGGACTTCCAAATATATGGAGGTTTGAATAATTAGCTGGCTTCCCCGTCCACATCTTCATCGGTGTCTCCAATTCAATTGCTGTAGATGGAAACCGATTAATCACATAACAGGCGATGTTGACTGCTTCTGCCCAAAATGCCTTATCTAGACCTGCAGCTCCCAACATTGCTCTTGTTCTTTCTAACAGAGTTATGTTCATCCGCTCTGCCACTCCATTTTGTTGTGGAGTATATGCCGTAGTGAACTGCTGTGAGCGTACGTATCCGTTTCTCGGCTTTTCCGGTTTTTACAGGTTTTAACTTTTGAGAAAAACGGGATATGTGTGGAGTCGCCACCTAGTTTGTTTCTATTAATCCAATTGAATTAACTTTGAAAACTAGGAAAT
>CANYBF010668203.1:0-18419 GCA_948192965.1 Dalechampia spathulata
GCAAAACAAGCCAATAAACACAAGTAGTACAATGCAAAGCCATACATTGTCATCCTATGCATACACATAAATTCATGCATTCACACATAAGCACAAACCATCATCAATGCATACATTCATTCAATCCTCAGTATACCTCATTCCAGTATACCAAGCATCTACATGCATATACACACTCACTTATACATATTCCCATATAGCCCTAGACACGTATATACGCATAACGCCTAGGGTCTCTAATGTGGGCGTAACAGGAACCCTAAGTTGAATCTTAGGAGAAGTGGACGTAGGCAAGTTGAAGTACCAAACTACTATAAATCTTATGTTGCTCATTTGGGATTTCATATATATATATATATATATATATATATATGTTATTTGTAATTTATATACTAGTAAATAAATATATCTATACATATTTATTTACATATATTTACTACAAAAGAAGCAAATTTAATATATACATAGTAAATAATCATTAAAAATGTAAAAATATTAAAAATATCATAGTATATTAAAAGAAAAAAGGAGATAAGAAAAATATAAGTTTACCCTCCCCTTTAAGTTTTGTTGAAATTATTTTTTATCTAGTTGTGTATAAAAACTAATTTAATTTAAAAGAATTCTATTTAGAGTCAAATATAAATACTAAGTTTTACCTATCCAAAATAAATATAAAAATGAATTAACAATAATATCAATTTATAAAAATTAATATTTATCTAATTTTATATAAAATACTAACATTTTTAATTGTAAAACTAATTTTTTAAATCTAATTTCATATAAAATAAAATAAAATACTATTTTTAGTTTATAACAACTAATTTTATTTTATTTTAATTATTTAATAGTAAAAATTTTAATTTATAACAATTTAATTTAATTTAAAAATTTATTAAAGTTACAGAATATATGATATTATTATCATATGACTTAATTTTTACAAACTTATACTATAAAAATTAAGTGAAATAGATTAATTTAACACACATCTCTCATATTTTTAATTAATATTAAATGAAGAAAGAGAAATAAGTAAAATGATAGTTTTACTATTATTTCTAAATTTATTAAAGCTAATTTTAATTATTTAATAATAATAGTTTTAATTTATAATAACTAATTTTAATAATAAAATTATATATAAAAAATATTATTTATGATTTTTTAAAAAAATATGACTTTTTATTAAGATTACAAAATATTATACATTATTAATATATGATTTAACTTTTTTAACTTTATACTATAAAAACTAAAACAGTAGTGAAGGTAGAGTTTAGAGGTTTGTTAAATACTAATGTTTAGCTGTTGAGATAGTTTTTTTACATTTTTATCCCTTAAAATATATTTAAAAAACTTAATCTCCCTTTAGAAAAAAAATTGTCATCATAAAATTAGCTTTAGATAAAAATAAATTGACGTCATACTTTTCTAAAAAAATTTATCATCCCATTCATGTTTTCTTTGTTGAAGTAATCAATGTTTCAAGATCATCTAATCAACGTTTCAAGATCATCTAATCATCATTTCAAGATCATCAAATCATTCTTTCAAGTTATGTATATGATTTTTAATTATATATTTTTATTCCAAATTAAAGTTATGTTTAGTTGTATTTTTGATTGATCAATGTCATATATAATCAATAATTCAAATCTTATAAATTATTTGAATTAGAATGTTGATGAGATTATCGGGTACAAGTTCATGAATTACTTGGGTATCAATTCCTTTTTTAATAAGGTATGTATTGAAGCTTAACTAAATGTGCTTTATTTGTTAAATTTTATATGGGTCCCAACATTACAAATGTTTATGATTTTAATTAATACTTTCAATGTCTTATATATGAATGTTATCATATTTTTATTATCATATGTTTATATAATGCATATTGTTTTTATTGGAAATTAATTATCAAGAGATTTAACATTTAACTATTTATAATGAACTTGAAATTGAATTAAGCAAATATATGTTTTCATTTTATTATGAATAACATAAATATTTTTGAAATTATTTTATAATTTGTTTAGGAGTGGTTTGATGATTATTTTAAGAGTTAATAACTTAAATAAATAATGTTGCTTTTTAAAGTTTAAGTCGTTAAAATATATACATGAGAAAGGTATATCAAAATGTACAAAAAAAACCATAGACCATTAATTATTATGAATAGGTTTTTAAGTGAAAATGAGAAGACCATTAATTCATTTATCTTAATTTCTTTCAATCATGTATGTGAAGATCTAAAATTTATATTCTACTATTTAGATCAATTGTATGTCTTAATTTCTTTCAATTATTTACTTTGTAGTGCCTAATTTTAGTTGTATTCCTTAGTTTTTTATTGACTAATTTTTTATTTATTGAAATGGTTCATCAATGACAAAAATGTATTTATGTCTTTTAATTAATTTTTTAATAACATAATATCTTTGACTAATTATTGTGTTAGATGAATTCAACATCAAAAAAGTTAATGAAGTGGACCTATGAAGAGATAATCATTTTATATGATGTCATTCTTCAATGTATCACGAGGAATGGACATGGACAATCATTTAAATGGAATGAGATTCAAGCTAGTGTTGAGAAAAAATAGGGCATGCATGTGAAATTAGTAGTTATGAATATAAATATGATGAAATGAGAAAAATTGACATCTTTGGAAGCATTTGAAAAACTTAGAAATTAGTTTAGGATGAGATTCTAGTTTGGAAAAAATAAAGGCCACGAGTGAATGGTGGCAAAAGAAAATTATAATGTGTTTATTTCTCTCTTGATTTTTATCTATGATTAACATATCATTATAATTGATCACTAAATAAAAAAAATTTTATTTTTAATGTTTCTTATTTAATTGAAAAACAAAGAAATTCAAAAATTTTGAGAGAAGGGTATAAACTCTTTTTTGGAAGAAAAATGAGATTAAATATTTAGAAATTCATATGCTTTTGGAGAGAATGTGTACATACCTTCTATGGAACCTTATATTGTAAGTTTTGAGAAACAAGTAGATAATATAGATAAGAGTATATATGAAGAAAGGGTTGACAAAGAAGAAAAATATAAAAGTCTATAATTTGAAAGATGATACTTACTTTGGTATTCAATTAAAAGAGAAAATGAGGAATGAAGATAGTTTTTACGACTTTCTTGAACATGTAAGTAATAATGCTAACAATAATAGTCAATAATGGAGTTGAAACATCTAAGTAAACCTAAAAAAATACATCAAATTCTACTTCAAAACAATTTAAGAGAAAAATAAGACAATAAGCAATATGTGCAATGTTAACTTTTCAAATTTTTGAACTAGTTGAATATTGTAAATCCATAAGCAAGAAAGACCAAAATAATGCAAATACATAACATCTTCTATATCATTTCTATGACAATGCAAATTATTAAATGTACGGTAGAAAAAGGACTTTTAGAAAAGAAAACATGAGGAGGAGGGGGTAGAAAGAAAGAAAAAAAGAAGAAGAGGAAGAACAAAGACAAGAAAAAAGAAAAAAAAAAGAAGATGATTGATTAAACAAAGAAAAAATAATAAATAAAACTTAAAATAAAAAATAAAATTATAATGACATGATAAAAAATAACATAAATTTAAATTGAAAGTTAACCTTGAAAATGTGCCCGTAAGAAATTCCAAAACAATCCATAGCATATTGTTCCATTTTGTCCGGATAATAAAAACAAAATAAATTGCATTTCATATTTTATAGAAAAAAGCAAGAAAAGATGGGAGAGTTCATGAACCATGGGAATACCCAAGTTAGGTTATAAGTCATAATAATCTTGAATTTTGAGGATAATTGCAGGAGAAAGACTACAAATAACAGCAAATTAAGCTCTGGCAATGCATCCAACATATTACTATATCTTTCTACATACAGAATGTATATGTTTTGTGTTTTCATCTTCTCCAACCCCACAAATACATACATACATATATAACCATCACAACATCATAGAGGTGAGAGCCATTTTTCCTTCCTATTCTGTCTGTCAAAAAAATGATCATTATCATGATTATTTTTGATACAAAATTTTATTTAATAATCTAATTTTTTAGGTTGAATTGACATAATATCAAAAATTTAATGTTGTAATATAACAAATTCAAGGGAGTGGGTAAGAATTAAAAAGGGGAAAAGATACAGAAATTAGGAAGGGAAAGAAAGAAGATTTGGCATGGGAAGGGAGGGGAGGGTGAATAAGACTAAGAACTAAAAATCAAAAGAGAAGTCATGATTAATCCCATATAGAAACCAGTCCCATTCTTATCGAATTGAACTTGTTCCCTTTGTCTCCTTACTCAATTAATTTGATCCATCAAGTGCATTGTTTCTTCTTCTTCTTCTTCTTTGATATATAGCTTTATTTTATATTATGCTACATACTTTCTCATGCATTTTATATACCCTTGTCATATTTCTCTCTAAATTAATCCTATCTCTCTCACTCTGTTTTATATATTTTTGGTCTCTGCAAGTCCTGAGAGCATGTTTCCAAGCATGTTGCTTTGTTCCATGAATTCCAACAATTCAAGGTAAACCCTTCAAAATATATCTACTTTTAATCATCTTATACATATAATTTCATATCATGTTATGTTTACCATGTCTCTGTTTACTCGGACAATATCATGCATAACACATAATAACACGGTGACATTACCATCGTCAAATGTTCAATCCGAAAAACTAGGAATCACTCTGAAAACATACTAAATCTGAATTTACAGAAAAAGTCGGTCAAAAATCGATAAACCGGCCAGTTGAAATTCATCAGTTTTTTTTCAAGTATCAAATGTCAAAATAATTTCCAAAAAAGTAATTAAAATTCAATTTTGTTATTAGAATGATTATAATTGGGCTGTAATCTAATCTTCCATATATAACTATTTAAAATTTTCAATTAAAAAAATATATTTGATCTGGTTTATATAATAACATGGCAATTGGCCCCAATGGAATCAATTTTGGTCCATTAGATTGGAGGATAGACCAGAGAATTAAGAAAAAGGTCAGTAGTTAATTAAAGAAAAAGTAAAAGAAACATTAAGAAATTAAGATAATGTTTGTCACGTGGGAGGAGGGCCATGTTTACATAATAATTAATAATTAATAATTAATAATTAATAATTAATAATTAATAATCCGTTGTTTCGGGGTCAAGTCCAGAGTGACCCCGAGCTCCTTTTGAGGAGGTCTGGTCTTTCTTGTTTGTTCATTTAAAATTTGAAAATCTTTCTCAGCAACCATGTTCTCTACCACCAACCCTTCTTCGATCCGGCCAAATTTTATACTATTTTCAAAACTATCCTCTCTAATCCATTATTATTAACTTAATCCATGTAATTAAAGCTCAGGAATTCACTTGCTGATGATGATTAATCTTTTACCGTAATCTGTAATACCAGAAAAATAAGAAAAATGAAAGCATGGAATCACTTACGTTAACTCCGACGGTGATGCGCATGGCAGCTCCCATGTGAGCAGCATTAATTTTCAGACTTTCTCTCTCTCAAGATCATCCATCCATGGTATTTTCAAAAGAATCACTAACATCTAATCACACACACGTGTACGATCTAGATAGCGAGTTTCCATCTAAAAGAAACACCACCACCTCACACATACACTCGCAGTCGCTATCCTGCCTTCTCTCTGAGAATCAATGATGACCGGTTTTCCGGTGAGCGGAGGCATATAACCCAGAAATCGGAATTTTTTTATTTTTTTCTCAGGAAGAAAAAGAAGAAGCAAGAAAGTCAGCGTGACACTGTGAGCAACGACTTTGGCTTGTATTGCTCATTTCCTTTTGAGAAAGATCCTACGGCTCTTAATCCATCTCGTTTCTCGCTTCGCTGTCATCACATTCACAGGTTTTCTTTTCCTTCTGCTCCATCTTCGTTTTATTTATTGAAAACTTTCAAGTAGCTGTGTTTTTTAAACTAAAACGGCGTCGTTGAGCAGTGGAGAAGTGAAAGAGAAGAAGAAAGCAGAAATGGCGAACAAAGTATCCAATTTCTCTGACCTAGTTCAACGCGTAGCTGCTTCTTGCTTGCTCCATCCACTTGCCGCCAGCCGGAATAATCATGATTCTGGCGGAGATGAAAGCGATATTTACGAGGAAGAAGACGACTTCGAAGTGGAGAAGAAGGTCGGAGGAGGAATGGAAATAGTAACAACGGCAGAGAGAGTAATGGAAATGGAAATGTTGATGAATGAAGTATTTGATTCAGTATCTGCTATGAAAAGAGCGTATGTGAGCTTACAGGAGGCGCATTGTCCCTGGGATGCGGAGAGGATGAGAATTGCTGACGTAGCGGTTGTTGGTGAATTGAGGAAGCTAGGGTTTATGAGGGAGAGGTTTAGGAGATGTGTCAGTATTAGCGTCGATGGAAGGAAAGGACTGGGCGGTGGGGGAGTTGGGATGCTCAGGGAAATTGTGGCACCGTATGAGGCGGCAGTTGAGGAGTTGAAGAAGGAAGTGAAGAGTAGGGAAGTTGAAGTTGAGAACTTGAAAGAAAAAATCAAGAGTCTTAGTAGTAATTTAAGTAATGGGAGTAATGGAAAGAAAGGGAGTTCTATGTCAAAGAGGAAAGTTAATTGCAGTTTAGCTGCTCAAGGTACTTAATGAATTTGTGTTCTTTCTTTTTGAAGTATTTCTTTGTGTGATTTGTATGATCAAAATTCATAATGTTGCAAGTTATTCTGTTTCAGTTGCATTAACTCCGGCGCCGGATCTGTTTGAAGCAACGATGAGCCTTGTGAAAGAGATATCCAAATCTTTCACTTCGATTCTCTTGTCACTAATGCGCTCTGCTCATTGGGATATTGCTGCTGCCGTTCGTTCAATTGAAGCAGCGGCAGCCACCACTGATAAAATTGCCACCACCAATACTACTACTATTGCTTCTGCTGTTGTTACTCATCATGCAAAGTATGCCTTGGAGTCTTACATTTTGCGAAAAATCTTCCAGGGTTTTGATCATGAGACCTTCTATATGGATGGTAGCCTCTCATCACTTTTGAATCCTGATCAGTTTCGTCGTGACTGTTTTACTCAGTATAGAGATATGAAAGCCATGGACCCTGTTGAGCTTCTTGGAATCTTGCCAACTTGTCACTTCGGCAAATTTTGCTTCAAGAAGTATATTGCAATTGTCCATCCGAAGATGGAGGAGTCTTTGTTCGGAAACTTGGAGCAGCGCCAGCAAGTATTGGCTGGGAGTCATCCAAGGAGTCAGTTTTATGGTGAGTTTTTAGGGCTGGCTAAAGCTATCTGGTTGCTTCACTTGCTGGCATTCTCACTGGACCCAGCACCAAGTCAGTTTGAGGCAAGCAGGGGAGCTGAGTATCATCCACAATATATGGAGAGTGTGGTGAAATTTTCCGGTGGCCGAGTTCCAGCGGGTCAGGTTGTAGGATTCCCAGTTTGTCCCGGATTCAAGCTTGGAAATGGATCTGTTATCAGGGCTAAGGTTTATCTAGTGCCTAGAACTTGAGTTGCTTTAGTTTGGCTTTATATATTATGTATTTATGTCTTGTAGGTCGTGCGCTTTGGTGACTGAATAACTGGATATTAAGGCTGGTCTTTTCACCTTTTTTGTCAAGGTTTACAATCTTATCATGTTCCTGTAAATTGAAATCACTTACTGAGGTTTGGAAACTGGGCTGGCTTACGGTGCTTGTGCTTTTTATGATTGGTTTATATGTAAAACCTAAATATCTCGTTGTTTGGAGAATCATTCAAGTTTGTTCCGTTGCTGAGTTTTGGGTACCTATCATGTGAATAGCTTTACTTTCACCTACCAAAGTGTTTGAGTTTGATTCATTAACTAATATTATGAATCTATTAATAATCTAATATTTTTTTATGAATCTATTAATAATCTAATATATTTTTTTATTTGTTTCCCTCTTTGTTTCATATCCTGTTCATTCAGATCTTTTATATCCAAATTCTGATATGGATCTACATGTATTAATTGTAGCATCGACAGAAGGAGCAGATTCTTCTGCAAAACCATAACTGCATGTAACCAAGCTGGGTTAGTTAATCATCATCGAGAAGAATGTCAGGCCATCCTGTTTATTAGATTGGAATTGGAAGACAATAACGTTCATATTTGCTTAAGCAAAATCTGTCTCTAAGCCAAAAGTAAAACAGAAAAATTATAAAAACCAAGCTTGCAGAAATTCTGAAAGACAGGTTTTGACAAATCCAGGCAGACTGATTGGAAACCGATTACCAGTTTCCCTTGGCTTTCATGTATTGCGTGATATTCTTGATAGTTTCTTCATGTATTCATTGCTCAGATTACATGGCTCAAAATCTGACCGAAAGGGAAAAACTTCTTCAGGGTTGTCGTCTAGTTTCACTTCATCTACACTACTCCCCTTCCTGAACTTGAAAAAAATGAGACTCATGGGTCCGCTCATCAGGACAGTATCGGCATTGTACATGGCTAAAGGATGTGGGGAATTCTCTATTCTTTTCACTTGTTCAAGGCTTATAGTGTGCTCCATGCTCCATACTTTCTGCTCATAGTTCTGCAATACCTGCAATTCCAAGGAGTTTTCTCTTGCTGCCATGTACGTAAGGCCAAGCTTCCCTTCATACTCAACAAGCTGAAAGCAGTTATAATGATCATTCATATCATTAGGAATCGAAAACATGCTGTAATCGTCCTTGTCTTGATGGAATGCTAAGATATTGTTATATGTAGTGAGCCAGTGAAGTGAACCAGATGAAGAAACAGGTGGACTATGGCGAAGAAACTCGCCATAAGCCAATTTGACGAGTTCCTGATGCTGCTTCCACACCATAGTCATGGAATCAAAACTCTCGCACATGAGGCTATAGTAGTCCCGAGAATGTTGCGATTTGGGTCTAGAAAATCTAACAATCTTGTAATGCAAAGGGTTGGATTTCAACACGATCATACCAACAACTTGGGTTTGAAATTTAGTCTTAGGATTCGGAATGGCTTGCCATTCTTTAGTACTCGGCTTGCAGACATAATAACGAGGACTATGCGTTCTAGCTCTTTCATCAACACAAACTAAAATACCCTGTGGAGTTGATGCTACGACGTTCAAAACATTAACAGGAAAGAAATCAAAAGAAAGTTGATAGCTCGAAACCGAATCTTGAATGGAGATGAAGGTGTAATAACGCTTGCAGTTTCTAAGAGTTGGCAAGAAAAATCCTGATAAGATGTTTGATCTCTGGCAATGGAGATTGACGAACGATGACTCGTAAGTTAAAGAATTGCATGCTTTGGAAAGTTGTCTGCATTTACCAATAGTTGTCAAAGATGAACGTGATAAAATCTCAAAAATGACATCCAAAGGAAGAGAATTGTCACGGCTGGCCATGGCGGTGGGTTCCATCTTACTGTTTGAGCTTCAGAATTGTAAACTAGGAAGATGGGGAGAAACCCTGCCAGATTTCTTTTACGACGAATCTTTTTCCATACATGCTTATATAATCCTACCAGGATTTGATAATAGGTTTATCAAATGTTATATAAAGCAAATGACTTTCCTAATATAAGTGGAATAGGGAAAACATAACTTGAAAATGAAACCAGGGAGTGTTTGGTAAATTGCCAAGAGCAGAGGACACAAGTCCGAAATAAACATCACTACTTCGGTCATGTCGGTTTCGCTAAATCCTTGTCCATTTATGATTAGGCCAATAGTTGTATTTTGATCATCTTGGTTTTTGATCAAAGCTTTTCTTTTCAATCATCGGTTTCTTTATCATCAAACTCTGAGAATCGAATATCATGGAAGAGATCGACAACCAAGGACTCGCTTTTTTCAGAAAAGTTGGAGTCAAGATATGCAGAGAAAGCTATTTAGAGTTCTTGAAGTTATTTTGTCTTTACGTTGAAGGAAAGATTGAAAAATCCAATTTCACGAATGCGGTTTCTACTTTGATCGGTCGGTACGATGAACTCATGGACCATTTCCTGCATTTTATCAACAACTGTGAAAATTTGAATTCTGGGTTTCCAAGAAATATCGTACATGACAATCTTGCACAGAAGAAGACTTGCACTCCAAGTTACAAGAATGGTTCGAATGCTTCCGGCTGTGATAGAACGGGGCCTAGTGGTCTTGGATCAGAAGCTTTGAAAGAAGGCTCGCCGTCTGTTTCTGAAGGAGTAGAAAGTAGATCATGCAAGAGAAAACGTACAGATGAGGATATTCAACGAGTCAAGAATAAGCGTGATGATGACAGACACGAGTTTGATATGTTGTTGCGTTGGTTAAAGTCTGCTGCTAACTATGCCAAGAATTTATCCACTGACAACGTAAAAAAGCTTGGGGGAATATCAAGAACTCACTTCGAAAGGTGCATGGAACGTTTATATGGTGATGAGGGCGCTTTCATATTAGAACTTTGTCAAGAAAATCCCCAGTCTGTTTCGGCTGTTGTTTTGTGTCGGTTGAATCAGAAAATCGAGCAGTTGAAGAAGTTTGGTGTGGAGTTGGAGAAGATTTGGGTCAACGTCTAGCTTTTCCGGGAGATTTATGCTGTCAAGTGTATAAATCGTAAGTTAGCAAGTTAGGAAGATTTTTAATCTATAGCCAAGCAATGAAACCATGTAGCCCCATCCATTCAAACCATGTAAACTCTATTCTTGATTTTGTAATCAAGTTCATCCACTTTTTTGACGGATTAAATAGTAAACATGAATATGATTCCCTGAATTCTCTATATCTACTGTTACTGCCATCCAACTCTTTATCTGTCATGTTTTCTGCAGGATGCCTTCTACAATAGTCGAATTAACAAAGATAATGGGGTTTCGAAATTGCTGACGAACTTTGTTTTGAAAATTGCATCGTATGTAATATCAAGAGAACTGAAAACAAATGTAATACCAAGCTAACCCCTTAGCAACTACATACAAGGATGAATAGAAGTAGAACAAAAACTTCTTATCATACTACAAGAAAAGCACTAGAGGAGCCTGTGAAATGTCGAACTGAACCCAGAAGGCCCTTTGCAGCACCGAAATGTGTTATTCTATAGACACCAGGCCTCGCCGAATCAGGGATCCTCCATTCCATGGTTGCCTGACTACGCATGCTTAGTTTCGAAGGTCTTGACCATTTAAATCGGAGGCTGAAATCATCGTCATCATAAGCCGGAACCCACGTATCCTTTCCCTGGAGGAACTCCACAAGGGCAAATGTACCCTCGGTCATGAGGTCATTCCTGGGGCATGCCGACCAGAAAACAACAGTCACAGTTTCACCTCTCTTGAAGGTGGAGTTGGTGGGTACGTCGGAGCTGTAGTCTCCAAAATTTATTCCTGGAGGAGTTGTATCCATGACAACAGGTGTAAGCAAGCTTATTTGCTTGTCAAGGAGGTCAGGCGGTTGTGCACGAGGCTCTACAGATTGGCCATTAAGGAGGGAGTTGGCAAGCTTCTTGAATTCCTGAATGTATGCACTAAGAGTGCGTGGACCAAATAGAGTGGAGGCACCCTGATAACGATTTCACTCTTGATCAGACCAATGAACCGTAAAGCTAACAATTACCGCATATTATAAAAAGAAAAGACTGCTAATTTAAGGTTCAGATAAGTAATTACTCACTTCATATCTCTGCATTTCATACTCTTCAAATGTGGTTACATATTGGGAGTAAGTATTAGTCAGTCCTGCTATGACTACATGAACATTGTTATTAAATTGTTTATGTTCATCTATAAGAACCGTCTTCACAGCATCTCGAAGACGCCTCCCTGCCATTGTTGTAAATTCTGTTTGAAAGAAGAAAAGTGAATCTCCAGAACTTGCCAGAAGCATACTGTTTCTCATTTAAAATAAAATCCATGACAAAGTGTTAAAAGTTCCAATACCATGCAATCATTAACCAGATAACAGCACTTTAATCGAAGCAACAGAGAAAAAACTGAACATGGCAAGCTCATACCTCCTGGTACGCTGAGAATGACAAGCTGCCCCACTCGGAGAATCTGTATCGGAAGTACTGAAGGCTGTGCAACCATGGAAACAAAAAAGTTACTTGTAGAAAAACTAGTAGATGCAAAAGTATCTCACCAAAACATTATTACTAATAAATTCTATTCATCTCAAGTTTAGAACAGACAAATTATACAACTGCTTGTTACCGTCTGGCCCATGTAAAAGAAAGAATGCAACTTACTGCCCAGTCATATGGTTGCTTCATTTCACCAGTGTCAAGCAAGATGGGCTTGGGATGCTGACAGTCAATTTGTTCTTTATTTGGTGTTTTCAGGAAGTTGCGAACCAGTCTCCAGAAGACATTTCCCTGATACCATATGAACAAGTCATACCAAGTATTCAGATTCAAGTCACAATTTGACATGCATTAAGGTCATAACATCTAATTACCCTGTCGTCTCCTTGCTTGAAATCAAAAGCTCCAGGTCCATCTGTTGTTCCTGCAGCAAATGCAAATCCCATTGAAGCAGGACATGTCTTTACTACTTCAGATCCTCCGCCTTCTTTAGCAAGTGTCACCTCAAGCTGGGAGAAATCTAGATACGTGTGGCGATAATCAACTTTCCCATTTAATTCCTCCGATGCTTTGTCAAAAAGTTCTACAGCTTTTCTGAATTGCCTTTCGCCAATAATACGTGTACTTTCAAACTCGTCAGGATAACTGTCACAGGTACAAATTAGTATGGCAACTGGTAAAGGTGCCTTCTATTATTAGAAACACCAGAAAGTAGGTTAATAGATACCCTGGTCCTCTGCCATAGCACAATTCATTCTTCCCATTGCAGGTACTGTGATTAAAATCACAAGGTAGTCCAGTGTCTCTGCAGAAGGCACCGAGCACATTCGGGCTAACATCACCGCAATTGCTTTGACAAAACGCAGATACAAATCTTGGTTTTTCACTTTCACCCAGCCCATGGACGCCCCTGACACGGCTTGCAACGCTTAAGTTCTTGGTTGCTGGTCTACCAGGAGAAGACTTGAAGGAAGCAGCGAGCTCTAGAAGCTGATGATCTGCAAATACACAGATGGCAGATGTCAATGCAAGGATATCCTTTCCTTCTACCCTGTTCCTAGTATATCATGAAACATAATACTTCTTACAATTATCATGCACGTTTGGAATTATATTTGGGATTCGTCGAGGGATTCCATCAGCTATATTTTCATCAGAAGATGATGAAACACCAGCACCCTTATTCTCGAACCAATCCTCCATAAATCGAGCAGCAGCACCTTTGTTATCCCCACTTATCAAAGAGTTTGTTCGACTCATTGAAGTTCCATGAGTGGCAAACCAGTTGAAACTACCAATTGGATCCCATTTGTCATCGACAAACTTCAACAGGGTCATTTCTTTGTCTACATCGTACTTGTATGTATTGCGTTCTTCTGCAGGATTGTTAAGATAAGCACTGGGACTCCGATTTACACCAGCATCTAATAACTCACCTGTCAGTGCAAAGCCAAAATCATGAAGAGACCAGAAAGCAACCATTTGACACTATCCAACGGCGATTCAAAGAGGTTGCTATTTCCCTTACCCTTGTTCACAAAAATTGAACCTGGACGGAGATTTTCATGAGCTTGTACTATGCTCTTCTCAATGCCATCTACAAGAACATCGAATGATTGCCGAACAAATCCAAGCGATGTCACTATATATACAACGTATTGGAGGTAGCCCCCAGGACCAGAATGAGTGTGAATACCACTTATAGCGACATTTTTTTCAGTATAAAGATTCCCATACCTGCAATTTCGTTTCCATGATTGTCTTACAGTTTATAAACTTTCAATTCTAAGCTATAGACTTCTTTTCATTTTTCTAATAGATCTTCTAGACGTCAAGCAAACTCTAATGTTATGCATCAGACATTGGAACACAGAATAAGAGATTTAGACAGATGTAAAGAAGTACCTTGCCTTCAACCTCTCCATCACTTTAATGGTTACAATTTGAGAGGCCATACAAGCATCCAGATTTACAAACACGACTCGGTTTCCTTGTGGCTCAGCCACAATAAAAGTCCGAGCTCGTAACCTAAAGTGAACTCCTGATGCAATCTGATCAGCATTAGCATATCCCATCATATTAACATCAGCAGCAGGTCCTGTTATATCGTAGCTTCCAAGCCCAATCAAATACTTCGAATCTGATAGCACTCCTCCACTATTCAACAGCAAAACTAGCAGAGAAACCCACCAACAAAAATGAAGACTAAAAGGAGATTCCAACTCCATCTTAAACGTCAAATAATTTTCTGACACGAAATTAATGCTCAACCAGTTCTTCTCATTTCCCCGGATCAAAAACCAGATAAATACCCAGTTAGATATTGATCATGGCAAACCTAAAATCACGGAAAATGACAAAGAAGGCAACGATAAGTAAACAAAAGTTGGTACCTTTTAGACTATGAATTATTATCAAACTGTAATGCTGTAAGTCATGATACCGATCTTTAAAAGGTGTGTCTGTTGTTTGCTAGAACGTGAACTTGTCTGTACCAAAAACTGAAAAATTGCAGGGGAAATTAAAAGCTACGTACAAATTTAGATATGGGCATTTAGTGAGGAGCCCAACCGCAATGGAGTCTAAAGAAGGATGTGAACCCAGTTGGGTTTTGTTGGCTGTCAGTTCAATCAATTATTTTCTAACAAATCTGCAACCTTTTTAATTGAAATGATCAATCTGCTAAGGATTTGGATCCATTTCCTTCGGACAAGGAAGAAAAGACAGAGAAATACGTGTTTTGGTAAATCATTGCCTTCCTTAATCCTCGAAGTCGGAATGCATCTGTCATTAAACTGGTCATGTTCACAAGTGTGTACGTAGATTTCTTCGAAATGAATAATAGTGTGATGACTTTGACATTTTTGCATGTTAATCATTACCACTTGTTTATTATTTGTACGTTATTTTATGTTCTCATTATCAAACTTATTTTTTAAGTTATTTTTAATATATCGATATTAAGTTATATTCTTATCTTTAGTTATTAGGATATGATTCATATGTTACATCATCATTTTATGGATTCATTTTCAATATTTATTATAAGTTCTACTTTAACATATGATAATCATCTTTGATTATTAAAATATAATTTATATGTTACATCGTCATTTTATAAATTTATTTATGCATTTATTATATGTTCTATTTTAAAAATATAATAATTGTGATATGTAATCATATATATATATATATATATATAAATTTAATTTTTTAACTTTTTTAAAATATATGATATTTATGAAAATTTATTCATTAAAATTAAAAATTAAAAATTCTATTATAAACTTTATATGTTTAAAAAAACTATCAATATCAACAAAAAATTTTATTTTTAAAAAATACTCTTTCCTCTGATTCTCATTTCATTAATAAAATTAAAAATTAAATTTCTAATTCCAGCTATCTAATATACTCTGATGATCTAATTTACTTCAATGATCTTATTATTATTCCCTTTCATCTTATATTTTTCTAATTTAAATTCATTATTAAAATTTTTTGTTGTCTTTCATTGTATATTTTTCATGGGATAATTATGTATTTATACATTTTTATATTTGGATTTTTATATAACCTGACCCAAATATTTTTTTCATCTTTACCTAATTTTAATCAAAATTAAAACATTTTCAGTTTTTTTTTTCTCATTATTTTCTCCTCCTACTCCAACATTTTAATCATTATCTTGTTGGTGATTTCGTCCAATGTTTTTTTCCTCACTTTCCACTCTTCTATAGTTTTTATAGTTTCTTCACTACCATAATTTTATTTTTGTTTTTCTTGAAAACATTATAATGGGAAAGAAAAAATATTGCGAGTTTTAAAATTAAAAAAGCAGGTTCTGGGAAAAATTACAAGAGAGGATGTTCGAGTGTAGTCTCCTTGACTAACAGAGCATCTGATTCTAAGAAAGAGAGGTAAAAAACCGAATTGCTTCATAGTGGGTCTTCAAAGAAACCTAAAAAATCACATGTTGTGATTGACGAAACATCCAAACATAGTGGCCAATGCTCATGCAAGGTTTGTTTTGTTTTCCCGAGTGAGTTTTGGTTAATTTTGTTACTTTTCTTAGTTCTTTTTTGTTACATGTGGTTAATTTTATAATATATTAATATAGTTTAATTTATTTATTAATTTTTCACTATTTGATTATTTTTAATTGATTGAAACTGTGATTAAAATTATTATTATTTGGTTGAAATGATGTTATCTATGTTAATGTTGTTTCTATATATAGGTTTACATGTGGTTTACTATGACTTTTTTTTTATGTTGTTGTATTTGTCTCTAATTTGATATAACATTAAAATACTTTCTTGTCGATACACATAATTTTATTTCATGGGTTATTGTTTTAGGTAGATTTTTTTTTGATTTTCTCTATTTTTCGCTTTGTTATTGTCATGTTTTATTGAAATGTTATTGTTTATATTTTTGTTCTTGGCATACTTGTGGTATACTTGATATACTTGTGGTTTACATGCGATTTACTATAGGTATTAACCTTTTTTTTAGTTCATTTATGTGTTTATTTAAAATGTTATCAATATGATTTTGATTGTATTATTATTGCTGTTATGCTTTCAGTTTATATATGGTATACTGTGTGTGTTAATATTTTACATTTCATTAATGTAGTATATGATTGAAAAAGTTTTACATTTCATAAAAAAGCGATTGACAAATAGTCAAATGATTGAAACTATGATTGAAATTATTATTATTTCATTGAAATGATGTTATCTATGTTAATGTTGTTTGTATATGTAGGTTTACATATGGTATACTATGACTTTTTTCTTTATGTTGTTATATTTGTTTGTAATTTGATATATCATTAAAGTATTTTTTTGTCAATACACATAATTTTATTTGATATCTTACTTTTTTAAACATGCCCTCTTTTGTAATGCAATATTGGTTGATTCATTCTCTTTTATAACGTGAAGTATTTATTGATAAACCTGATGAAGTTTGGATTAATATGAATGAATTCAAATTGAAGTTTGGGATACAAGAATTTTGTGTGATCACTGGTTTAAAGTGTTTTAGTGAAAATTTACTCTTGAAATTGACTAGTGATAGGTGTAGATTGATTGATGAGTATTTTAATGGAGTTAAATTACTAAATAAGCAAGTACTTCATGATATTTTTATGACTATGAAGCCCCTTTGTGATGATGATATTGTTAAGGTGGCATTGCTATTTTTCATTTGTTTCTTTTTGCTTGCTAATAAGAATGAATGTTTAGTTCTTATATCTCATTTTTAGCTGGTTGATAGTGAGTTTTTTTAGCATTATCCATGGGACAAGGAGTTATTTTTGTGTATAGTTAAATCATTGAATAATAGGTTGAAATCTACTAGAGAAGCTAACCTTGTTACACCCACATTAGAGACCATAGGAGTTAGGTCTTTATGTGTGCACATGTGTAGATGGATGATAGGATTGCCTGATGCGAATGTGATGTGAATGAATGTATGATGATTTGTGTATGTGTATGAATGTATAATGCGTATATGTGTATTGCTTTATTGGCTTGACTGTGAGTCGTTGCCTTATTGGGAAGCGTGTCTTCTCGGTTGGATGAGGGACGGCTTGTATTGGTGCTTAGGTATGTGATTAGAAGTGTATTTTAGGTTGGTATGAGCATTGGGACAGGTTACGGGCGAGTTTGGCATGCCAATAGGCATGTTGTGTGATTTTAGGAAGTGGTACGGGCGTACGGGTTGGCCATACGGTCGTACGAGGCGAGCAGAAACATGGATTTGAGGGCCTCGAGTGCGTACGGGCGTACCAGAGGGGCGTACGGCCGTACCGAAACTTGCAAGAAAATCAGGTTTGTCAATAGAGCTCGCAGGAATTGGGGCGTACGGGCGTACCAAAAAGTGGTACGGTCGTACCACAACTCGCAGGTTTTTGGTTTGTCAGGCTTTTAGAGTCGGTACGGGCGTACCAATGTCCGTACGGCCGTACGCAACGTTATATTTGACTTTTAAGGCAGAAAACTGACGGTTTTCCCTTATTTTCCTCCCTTTTCCTTAAGCTAAACCCTTCCTAAACCCTACCCTAAATCCTTCTTAAGGATTCTAAACAATCCTAGCATCTGAGAACGCGAAGTAGAAGTTGATTCCAAGTATAGGCAGGATTACCGGCTATAGTTAGAGGTTGCTTGAGTTTGAAGGTATGTGCTAGGTTTGTGTTTTTAGCCACTATCAGCTTGTTTCTTTTACCGAAGGACTTGAATTAAGTCTCGGCTTATAGTTCTGCTTGTATTTGATTCATTGAGACGTGCTACATGAATTATTGTTGTTTTGATGCTTGGATTGATGCTTGATTTGCATGATTCGATGCCAAA
>CANYBF010668272.1:0-45808 GCA_948192965.1 Dalechampia spathulata
AGGGGGGTAGGGACATGGGAAGCACGGGTGGATTTCTGCCTACTAGCTGCTTACCCTTTTAAAGTCCTAACAGGTAAACTAAGTTTTTAGCCCCCCCTTGATTGAAGCCCCCCCTTAATGGAATTTCTGGCTCCGCTACTGTTTGTACTAGCATATTTTTGCACTTTACCCACAGTTGTTGATTGCCTAGTCTGCAACTTGCCAGTGATTAATGACTTACATTTACTTAAATGTTGGAAAGCTTCTTAAACTCATGATTCCATGTTTAAAACCAGCAACAGGCCAGGCCAGGCCAAGGTTATAAAAATGCATATGAGCATTAATGATGGTTGGCGTTTTCCATGTGAAATTGTTAGAATTATAGGCGGAAGGCCACGCCCCGGATGAAATGTTGAAGATGATTGGGGTCAAAGGTCTTCTTCCTCGTCTGAACCAGAATAAAGTGTATCTGATGTACCAATTATGAAAGTACTTTTTGGAATTAAATATGTACCGATGTGTTCCATCTTTTTCCTCGTGTATTGTCCCTATTTTCCCCGAAGTTTCGATGTCATCATTTTTTTAATTCCAATAATTAGGGTTTAAAAGCCAAGTCAATCCGAGCCATGTCATCTCTCATCCCTAACCCATCGTCCTTAACCACACCAACGTTCGGAATCACTTCCCCATGGCAGATTCAAGGCGCAGAAGTGGAAGAAAACGCAAAGCTGATACTCTCATTACGACAACCAACAAAACCGCGCATGCCACCTCCCCTGACCTCAAAAACGATGATGCTTATGCCGCCGCTAATGCTGAAATCATCAGTCCCGCTAACTGTGATGCTAGCAAGAACTTACCCCTCGTAGGGAGGGTGGGAAGAAAGATGGATGCAGTGGTTAAGGTGTTTTGTATGCACACGAAGCCCAATTACTCGCTGCCGTGGCAAAGGAAGAGGCAGTACAGTTCCACTAGTAGCGGCTTCATTATTTCAGGAAAGCGGGTTTTGACTAATGCCCATTCTGTCGAGCATTGTACTCAAGTTAAGCTTCAGAAACGTGACTCCGATACCAAATATTTAGCAACCCTTCTCGCTATTGGAATTGAATGTGATATTGGTACTGCTCCATATTTCAAATTACCATTTGTTTTTCTTTGGCGGCCTAATCTGATTATGTTAATTTCTGGCTTGTGCACTGTTTGCATTTGTGCGTGTTCTTTTAGCTATGCTAACAGTTGACGATGATGAGTTCTGGGAAGGAGCATCACCCATTGAGTTTGGTGAATTGCCAGCTCTTCAAGACGCAGTGACTGTTGTGGGATACCCTATTGGTGGAGACACGATTTCTGTGACAAGTGGTGTTGTTTCACGAATTGAGATTCTCTCTTATACATATGGTTCGGCGAAGCTTCTGGGCTTGCAGGTTTGTTGGAGCTTACAACTCCAGTCCTTTTCATTTCCATTCTTTTCTGTTGTGGTGGTAACTTGTTGAAGTGTTGATTTTGTTCATGTGATGGTTGCATCGCAGATAGATGCTGCTATAAATTCTGGAAATTATGGGGGGCCGACCTTTAATGATAAAGGGCAATGTGTAGGCATTGCATTTCAGTCGTTTAATCGTTCAGATGCTGAAAATATAGGTTATGCCATACCAACACCAGTTATCAACCACTTTATACAAGATTATGAGATAAACGGAGCATATACAGGTACTTAATGATAACCGCATTCACATTCTTTCAATTTTGCCGAGGGTAGAGGAAAGAATAGAGAAGCTTTTGGGTGCATAGCACTTCACATGACACAGTAAAAGACACAGACATGCATATGACATACGTGTATCTGGTATCTCTATTTCTGAGAATAACGTTGATAGAACTAAAAACTGCCAGTTGATAGTATCACATGGTTCACACTGCATTAGATTAAAATCTATGGTCATCTATCTCTTGTCAGGATTCCCATTGCTTGGGGTTGAATGGCAGAAGATGGAAAATCCTGCTTTGCGTCTGGCCATGGGAATGAAACATGACCAAAAGGGTGTTCGAATCAGACGAATTGATTCCACTACTCAAGAATCTGAAGTTTTACAGCCGTCTGATGTTATTCTTAGTTTTGATGGCGTAGATATTGCTAATGATGGAACAGGTAAGTATCTGTTTTCTATTTGTCCAGCAGCCATCTGAAGCCTATTTGGTGCATGTGTATATGAATACTAATACTCTTCATCCTCTCCCTTAATTTTTTAGTTCCCTTTCGGCATGGTGAACGCATAGGTTTCAGTTACCTTATTTCCCAAAAGTATACAGGGGATAATGCAGCAATTACAATTCTCCGCAATTCTGAGGTTCTAACCTTTGACATTAAACTTTCTGTTTATCAAAGAATCATTCCACAGCATGTCCACGGCAGGCCTTCTTATTATATTATTGCAGGCTTTGTGTTTGCAGTAGTTTCTGTTCCATATCTCTCTTCTGAGGTGTGTAATTTCACCCAATCAATTTGTTTGTGTATGGACTTGAGCAAGCTTCAAGCTAGTTCTTTTAGTTTTACGACAAAATCTTACAGTTCATTATGCAATTTTGTTCAAGTTTCTTGCTCTTTTAATCTGATGAGCAAATCTTTTGGATTGATTTTATCTTGTTTTGCACTGTACTACTGTTCAACTCTAATAGACTACTCACTCAATGCAAGAACTATTTACTATAATGTTGGCACAGTGGAGTGTGGGCAAATGTGTATTGGTAAATTGCATGGCGATGCATGATGTTATATACAATAAATGGAAGCATTTGAGATGTCTTTTGGTGCAATGGCAATTGAAATGCTAAATTTTAATTGTCATTTTGGTATATATTTTTCTGGCTTCCATTTTCTTTTGTTTTATTAAAATATTCTATTGGAAATTAAGTTACATGACGAGAAGATGAGGGAAAAGGAGCAGAATTGTAGTGATATAAAAAGAGAAGCAAGAAATACCGAGAGAATAAAGATAGGAATGAGAAACTGTGGAAACAATCTGTAGTTTCACAACAAGCAAGTTCTCTTTATAAAACGGTTTTTAAGAAGGGTTCACGAGCTAAAAAGAAAAACACAAGGACTTCAACTAAAACTTGTTTCGGTTTCTTCTTTGAAAAATTAATGAAGAAGGCAGAAAAAATTAATTTTATTTAATATTTCTCTATGAACTTATGAATATGCCTATTCTTTTGTTCCTCAACTTTTGTACAGCCTTGGATTATGTTTTACATTGATGTTCTCTTTGGATGCTTTTCCAGTACAAAGGGGTTGAACATGAAGTTCCTGTCAAACTTTTGGACAAACTTATGCATTCAATGCGTCAATCCCCAGATGAGCAGATTGTTGTGGTTTCTCAGGTTTCTTATCTACCGAACTCGATCATGTGATTTTACTTTCTTGATCCTCTGCTCCTAACACAAGATTTCCTTGCTGTCTTTTGATAGGTGCTTGTGGCTGATATTAATATTGGTTATGAGGATATTGTTAATACCCAGGTGAGGATATTGGTTATGGTAAAATTGGTTTGACATACCTGTTGTTAAATCTCTTCATTTGCACATGGATATGCCTATGCAGGTGCTTGCTTTCAATGGCAAGCCAATAAAGAACCTGAAGAGCTTGGTCAACATGGTAGAATGCTGTGCGGATGAATATTTGAGATTTGACTTAGAACATGATCAGGTGTTCTCCCTCTTCCTATGCTTTTTCCCTACAACACTTCCAAACAACTTTGTTTTAAAAAGGAAAGAAATTGGCTTTTGCCAAATGCAATCACAAACAGGCCTACAGTACAGAAATCTGACATTCATGTGTTTCTCTTCTTTTTATATTCCTGGGCAGGTAGCCATTCTCCATACAGAGACTGCCAAGGCAGCTACAGTAGATATTCTTACTACACATTGCATACCTTCAGCAATTTCAGACGATCTTAAGCCATGAAATTGCATATGGATGCGGGTACATTTCAATATTGTTGTTGTATTTTTGTCACTCCTGGAATTTACCCCGAAGATAACCTTGTAGATATATTGTGGGTGGGCTTGCTAGGTGTATACCATTGACAAGTGATTCATCTGATAGGGGCTGTAACAAGAATACTAGAAGTATAATTTAAGAAATCGCAGAGAGAATAAATCCCGACAGGAAGATGTAGAAAGAGAAAAAAAAGAGAGAGAATCTTATACTTGTGTAGCATTTTCATTGGATTGTGAAACTATATGAATTAATTGCTGAAATCCCTGATGAGATTTTTCATGATAAATGTTTTTGCTTGTCAGTTTATTGAAATAACCAAACGCTTGCGAAATTATCAGAAAGTGCCCATCAACTTGCCGTTGCCGGAGCAGTGGAAGGGAACTAGCATCTTGATTTTTGTTCTTCAAGTAATTGCATAAACAGTCAAGTGGTTTTTTCAAATTTTTTTATAAAATTAATATTTTTAAGTTTACCATAAAAAAATATTATTTTTTACGTAAATTGTTATTTTTGTAAGAACCTCAAAAAAATTTAATAGTAATTCATATATAATAATGATGATGAAAACTCAATCCAGCCTATTAGATTTCCCATACAATTAGATTACATTTTCATTGAAAAAAAAAACCATAAAAAGTAAAATTTGCATTTTTAATGGGATAATTAATGAAATATTATTTTTCTCATAGTTTTAAAAATGTCAATTTTAATCAATAAAAATCTCATTATTCTTAAAATACATTTTCTTCATTGTTTTTAATTCATTTTTCCCTTTTTTTTCTTCATTAAATCTTTTTTTTTATTTTTTTTCTATAATTTCTTTTTTCTTTTATTTACAATTTCTCTTTTTTTCTCAATTCTTTAGCTTTTTCTTTTTCTATCTCCAACTTCTTTTATTCTTCTAACTTCTTTTTTCTTGTTTTTATTTTCTTCTTCTTCTTTTGTTTTCTGTTTATTTCCTTTTTCTTTTACTATTTCTATCTTCTTCATCTTTTTCTTTTTCATTAAATTTGTTATATTTATTTGATTTTATTTCATAATAAATATTTAGAAATAAATATATATTATATCATATTGATATATGATATATGTTGATAAATATATATAAATAAATATGTTATTTATTTAATATGTATCATGATATATAGTAGTAATGATGTTTAAATCATATATTAATATGCTTTTGTTATATAAAATATTATACGATATATATTTATTTATCAGTATATACTAATAAATAAATATATATGTATATACTAGTAAATAAATATCATATATTTGTATATATTTATTTATACATATTTATTATAAAAAAAATCAACATATACACAATAATACCAACACCTTAAAGAAAAAAAAAGAAGCAAAACACTTTAAAAAGACAAAAAAAAATCAAATAAACAAAAGAAAAAATAAAAAAAAGAAGAGAATAAACAACAATAACAACAACATGTTAAAGAAAAAATAAATAAATCAATGAAAAGAAAAAGAAAAAAAAGAAAGAAAGAAAAAAGTGACATCTCATATAATTTCTAATTTTTAATACTAAATACATAGAAGTTTGACTTTGACTTTATATTTAAATTTATGTCATTAAAAATTATACCAATATTAATTTACTCTTTTATATTTAAAAATTATTTATTTATTTTATTCTTTTTTCTCATTTGTACTTCTTTCTCTTCTTTCTCTTCTTTCTTTCTTTCTTTTTATTCATTTTGTTGCCCTTCAAGACATTATTGTTGTTTTTCTTTTGATTTTTTTAATTTTTTTTTGAAGGTGATGTTTTCAAGGTGCTATTATTGGATATATGTTAATATAAATATCTATAAATAAATAAATATAAATATATTTACATATATATTGATAAATAAATATACATCATATAATATTTTACATAACAAAAACATACAATGATAGAAACATAATACTATATATCATTATAGATATAAATAAATAATATATTTATATACATTTATTTATCAATATATATAATATATATTTATTTACAGGTATATATTATATACTAATATGATATGTTTTATATTTATTTTCAAATATTTATCAGAATATAAAATCAAATAAATATAACATATCTAATAAATAAAAAAGAAGAAGAAAATGAAAATAAAAAAAATTAGAGAAGTAAAAAAAGTTGAAGATGAAGAAGAAAGAGTTAAAAAGATTAAAGAAAATAAGAAAAAGTAAAAATTTTAAAAGAAAAGAAAAAAATTATAAAAAAAGAAAAAAAAGAATTAAATTTTATTTTATTAATAAAATATAAATTATAAAAAAAAGTATTTTAGGAATAATGAGATTTAAACAGGCCCATGGTCCATTAACTAGGCCATGGTCTCGAATCAGTAAAACACCCACGTCAGAAGCCGACCGATCCGACCTGCCGCGTTCAATTTTCTTATGCATCCCATTTTTTCTTCGCTATTTTGTGCTGTTCTGCGGTTCATTTTAATTCTCTTTGAAGGAATAAAATAGTCAAGAGAAAGTTTTACAGAGTATTTGAAGATGAGCACTCCAGAACCCAACTCGGAACAATTTTTTGAAGAGAAGAAGCGAGTCAGGAACCCTCTTGTACCCGTTGGTAATACTGAGTAATCGCCCATTTTTGCCTTTTCTTTTAGTTGTAATTTTTCATTGTCATGGTATGTTTTCAGAGAATAATTTTGATGTTAATTATATTGGGTTTTGTCATGCGGATCATTTTCTTTTTCTCGCCTTTTTTTTAAAATTTAAATTTAGGTCCTTTTCCTTGTTGAGTAAAAAGCTTGATTCTTTATCGACTGTATTGTGAATTTAGGGAAATTTTAAGCTACATGTATTGCTTCTTTCAGCTTGTTTTTACATTTAAACGGTATTTTACTGACAAGGGTTGATGTGTTTCTGATCCAAATGTCGCAGTTTTGATCTTGTTGATTGGTGAATCAGTAAGCTCTAGCTTCCATAGGAATGGAATGAAGCAAAAAATTATAAGTTATTATATTCTATACAAAGGAAGTCCGGGATTCAGTCCCAAAGTGATGTAGATACCAGTGGAATAGTTTATTTAGACCCTTTAAGGGCTGCAATGTAACTAGATACCAGGAAGGATAACATTTGTTCCTTGTAGCATTTGGCTGAAGTACGTTATATAGGCCATGAGGTGGATGATGGGTCAAATTTCTTCTGTCCGGTTATTTCGTAGTCTAAGCTATGCACTGTATCCCCGAACCCTGTGAGAAAATGCAAAAGGAGTCTGATGCAAATTTGTTAGTTGATGATTGAGGACCATTTCTTCAATCCAATGTTGGAGCGGTAATTCGTCTGAGAAAATGATCGACATGTAGTTGGTGTTATGAGCTTTTCTTTTTAATCTCACTTTTTCAAGGATTATAACCTTATGGGAATTTGGCTCAATTTGACATGCTTTGATCTGTCTGGCATGATTTTTGTTTTTCCTGAAGCTCTCTGTCATGCTTTTGTCTATCAAAATTGAGCCTTTCAGCTGCATGTGGATGAGTTACAAGCTTGATCATTTACTGCTTGAAATTCCTTACTTTTCTTTACATTTATCATATTGAGATGGCCAACGGGGATACTTCTTTTGGATTCATAGACAATTATTTATAGAATGGAGAAGCTAAAACTGCAGCACGGGCCTGTGCAAACTTGTTTGATGTTGGAAGCATTTAAGTAACGTGACTCTTGTACAATATTTAATTTTGCAACTTATTTGTGTGCAACACAAAACCTGCTCAGAACTTTTGCATTCGAACTAGAAACATATTTTGTTTTGAATGAAAGAGGATGAATGTTTATCAAAATCCATTGGCTACAGTTTTCTTTTTCACTCAAAAACCTCACTCCTACATTGAAGTTCTGAAAGGGTTAAAGTTTTAAGGATGCTTTCGGTTGCTTCATGAGCTTGAGTGTTAGCTGACAGCTTACAGATATTGCTAGCTCTTGGTCTCAACCTTACTGATGTACGCCAATGTTGCAGGTGCGCTTATGACGGCAGGAGTGCTCACAGCTGGTTTAATCAGTTTCAGGCGAGGCAATTCACATTTGGGTCAGATTTTAATGAGAGCCAGGGTGGTTGTCCAGGGTGCTACTGTGGCGCTTATGGTCGGCACAGCTTACTACTACGGCGACACGCCTTGGACAAAGTCAACTTAGAGTTTCCATACCAGATTTTTTTGGGACTCTTCGACCATCTTCATTGGTCAAATTTAATAGATGTAACGGCTATACTTATTCCTGTTCTTATTCATTTCCGTGATATTGGATCAGAGTAAAATAACGGTTCATGTCTGGTATTTTTCGTCCATTCCAATAATTGCAGGTTCTTTAAGTTGCTGCATTTGATATTCTGTCCTCTTAGCTCATGCAGACTTTCCTTGATCCGGCTAAGAAGATGAATTTGATAGAATAACTGTTATAATAGAAGAATGTATTCATCGTCCAAAAGAAATTTAGAATTCTATTCTGAAACCTGAATGCCATTTACAATTCTAAGATACATGTAGCATGTATGTTAATATTGTTTTGATTCTGGTGTGTGATCACTCTTTTAAATTGGAAAGGGAGAATCAGCTTGCTAATAAGACATTCATGCTAAGATTATTCCGCTCTCGTTTTTAGTATCTTTCCGATAATCATGGACATCATTTTGCCAGTGTATGTTGCATTTCTGTTTTGTACTTTGTTATACTGCCAAACATATCCATCTGATGGCTGATTGGTTTCAAAACGGCATACTCGCAAATATATTAAAATATCAATTGAATAATGCAATATCCTCTACCGAAACAGTCAGGTGAGATGCAATAGAACACAGCGAAAATGCTATCTTTCAGTAATCTCTCGCTCATGTAGAAAGATAAATACTGAATTATTCACAATAAAAGAATTAATAAACCATTAATAGTATCATTAATCATTGTTGTTTAGTCAGCAGCCGAACTGAAAGGGACTTGCCATTTCTTTCTTTATGTCATGATTTATGCAAAGCTGCCGGCATCGAATTTCAACATCAGGTTTCAGGCCTTTTGGCAGATTTCTGAGAGGCCTAATTGTCAATCACAGCTATGAGATTACAAACTTTCTTTACCGATTGATCCAATTGGCATTGAGAACTGTTGGTACAGAATAACATCATCTTTGTTGCTTTCTCCTTGTTTTACAACTTTAGCTAACATATAGAAGGAAGCTTTTGTTCACAGAACATCAGTTAGCTTATCAAAAAATGAATCGAATTCCCATCTGGGTGTTGCCTGTTGTTATCATTATAATCTTTCCAGTGTCAAATTCAGAAGACGAAATTGTGAGGAATTCGCTAGTGCAGTTCATGGAGAAACTTTCTGGAGGGAATATGCATAACGACAAGAAATGGGGCTGGAATAATACTTCTGATCCATGCAATGCTACATGGATTGGTGTGCGCTGTGATTCCAAGACACAAGCTGTAAAGAAAATAGTACTTGATGGGTTCAATTTCGCAGGAACTTTTGACGCTTCTGTATGCTCAGCACAATCTCTTGCTGTCTTGAGCTTGAAGGGAAACATCATTTCTGGCTCCATTCCTGTGGGTATAGGAAACTGCAAACACCTTACTCACTTGTACTTAAGCGGGAACAAATTGTCTGGCGATATTCCTGATTCTCTTTCGCAGCTGAGTAACTTGAAAAGGCTTGAAATATCCGACAATAGTTTGTCAGGTCAAGTTTCTCGTCTGTCTAGGATTTCAGGCTTGGTATCTTTTCTTGCTGAAAACAATCACCTTAGTGGGGCGATTCCCGAATTTGATTTCTCCAACCTTCAGAACTTCAGTGTTGCCAATAACGATTTCAGCGGTCCAATTCCTGATGTCAAAGGCAAGTTTACAATCGAGAGTTTTTTAGGCAATGCTGGATTATGTGGAAAACCATTATCAAATGCATGTCCACAATCAGCACCTCCTCCATCAGAAATAAAGTCAGAGCACTCATCCAAAAGTAGATTTCTCATCTACTCCGGATATTTAATTCTTGCCCTGGTTGCTCTTGTATTAATTGCTCTAAATATCATCAGTAAAATGAAGTCTAAAAGGGCACAAATCGATCCCAAGGTGGCAATAGATACTAGCAGTAAGAACAGCGGTACTTTAGATGAAAACAAGACTGCTGCTAATAGATCAGACAACAGATCAGAGTACTCCATCACATCGGTAGAAAGCGGAATGGCTTCATCATCGCTAGTGGTTTTGACAAGCTCTTTCGAGAAGCAGTTGAAATTCGAGGACTTGCTTCGAGCCCCAGCAGAGTTGCTTGGAAAAGGAAAGCATGGAAGCGTCTACAAGGTGTTGCTTGATGATGGAACAATCGTGACAGTGAAGAGGCTCAAGGATCGTGCCATTTCTAGCGAAGACTTCAAGAAGAAGATCCAGAGGATACACCAAGGGAAGCATCCGAGAATCTTGTCTCCTCTCGCCTTCTATTGCTCGAAAGAAGAGAAGCTTTTGGTGTATGAATTTCAGCAGAATGGAAGTCTCTTCAAGCTGCTGCATGGTATGGCTAAATCCTCTTCATACAATTTTGTTATTTCATCAGTATTACAAATTAATTACTTTACACTCGTTTATTTCAGGATCCCAAAATGGGCAAGCATTTGACTGGGGAAGCAGGTTGACAGCAGCAACTATAGTTGCCGAGACATTAGCATTTGGACATCAGGAATTCTGCGAAGATGGGATTGCTCATGGAAACCTGAAATCAACAAAGATTTTGTTTAATGAGAATATGGAGCCATGCATCAATGAATACGGTGTGATTGAAGACCAGAACCAACAATTCCCGTCCAAAACTGATAGTTACAAACACAATGCCTCAAGAAATGACCGTGTTTGTAGCACATTCAAGGTTGATGTGTATGCTTTAGGCGTAATTCTTCTTGAGCTTTTGACAGGGAAAGTAGTCCAGAACAGCGGCTTTGATTTAGCGAAATGGGTGGAGTCGGTTGTTAGAGAAGAATGGACGGTTGAAGTTTTTGACAAGGCCTTGTTATCAGAAGGTGCAAGTGAAGAGAGGATGGTGAACCTGCTTCAGGTAGCTTTGAAATGCATCAGTCCTTCTCCAGATGAAAGACCAACCATGACTCAAATTGCTATGATGATAAATACAGTAAAGGAGGATGAAGAGAGATCTATAATCTCTGAACCATGATTTGACAGGACATGGATGCATTTCACAAGGGATTTGCATGTTATTGCTTGCTAGATTATCAGAAACCATACTAATAAGTTGTGTATCACATCTTAATTCAAAATCATACAGCATTCAACTTGTGGGTATTTTTTTAACTTGTACCTGACTCATCTCACTTGATTTTTTCACACGGGCTTCCGATCTCAACATGAACCAGACATAAGAACAGATCAATAAGAGGTGAAAAAACCAAAAAGCCATCCTCTAGCTCGCAGCATTGACTGTAATTACAACGGTTAACAAGTACCTGAAACGAGCAATGGTTTCAACAGAAAGAGACAAAAATCTTTGACTTGTAAGGAGGACCAAATATCCAGTAGAGCTGTTCTGAAATGGTTCTCTGATCATTTGCTCGTGAATGACAAGAACCGTAAAGACAAAAAGAAATAATTACAAGAATCCAATCCTGTAATCTATCCTTTTTCCCCCTTACTGAACTGTCAAGGTAAGAACCTTGAAATGGCTATAATCAAACAAGACTTCCAGATTGCTTTGTTGGTTGGACTTGGACATGAAACAATCATCACAAAAATTTGTCAAACCACAACAATATGTGGTCGGTCATGATCAACCTGCTCGAGTAGGCACAATCAAAAAGGCTATTAGTGCCATGCCTCCGAGGCAAACTGCATGCGACCTACCATTAAGTTTTGTCCACATTTCAGACTTCCTTTTTTTACGGTCATCATTTGTGATTATTTTGAAGAGTTGACTAGGGTGTCTAACTCCCCATTTTTGTTGAGTCAGAATGGTAGAAAATTCTACAGGAGCAAGCATGATTAGATGACTCGCATTAGATTTTCTTCCTGTTACAAGCATGTTTGATTTTAAAATGATACATGTGATTATAACCTGTAACTTTTTCTTTCCTTCACTTCAAATCTTGTGTACATCCGCAACCCACAAATGCTCCATTTTGCCAAGATTAATGGAGATTTTCCGTGATTAGCAGGCTACGATATCGAGAACAATCATTAAAGGGGTAATTATATCTATTAATCTTGATGACAAAAGAAGCCACGCAAGCTACTGTAGATAATCAAATCTTAAGTGATAGTGGACCTGTCAATCATTTCTCATTCTCCACTATGACATCTCCCCATCTTTGATTATCCTCTTTTAATTGTACTCATTCGAACCATGAACGTGGAGGGGCAAGAGTAGGTCTAAAGAAGAGTCTACAAGAGTCTCCAACGGTAAGCAGTGGGGCTACGGAGTTTGGTTCAAAGGGAGAACAAAGAATCATTGCCAATGCGGAATATTTTGAATCCAATTTGCGAGTCTTCTTTTCCATGGTCATTGACATTGGCCAGCACGCACGCACTCTTTTATAACTACTCCTTCCTAACCTTAACCTCTGCTTCGAAGTCTCTCTTGGCCATTCAACAGAAGTGAAGTTTCCCTTTGTGGTGGGAAACAAAAGTAAAGTCTAAAGCTTGACCCTATCATTGCCAAATACAAATTTCTTTTGGTTTGTTTTACGTTTTTTTCAATCATATATTGTGCTCGCTTTCACACAGAAAGTAAATTCTCCTGAAGTTCTTTAATCTTGCAACTCAAAAAGCTTACAGTTACAGCTTTCAGGTTAAAAGAAAGAAACTCGAAAAGAGTCTTGTCTTTGCTTCTCAACGTTCTATCTTTAGAACCAAGAATTTCCTCACTTGACACTCAATTCTTTTGCAAGAACATATTCTTGGCTTGCTTATCCTATTTTCTCTTCTATTTCTTCGATTCAAGCAAGCATGTCTTTTTGTGGGCATGCCTTCATTCACTTTCTATCAACTATACATGTAACTGTCCGAATTTGCTAAATTTATGTGACAGAGTTGTTCGAGCGCACACGCCCATCTGAAATAATGGGTAGAATTCTATATGAAATCAATCATAAAGATGGTTTTCCTGTAAACCCGCCTCCTTTTACACCTTCATCTTCAATCCCAACTCCTTACTTTGAGAAAGACTCAACCTTTTCACCGCCACCGCCACCGCCATCATCATCAGCTTTTAATAAAATTAGTCCTGCAATTCTTTTGGTCATAATAATTCTAGCTGTTATCTTCTTTGTTTCTGGTGTACTTCATTTGCTTGTTAGATTTCTCTTGAAAAGGTCACATTTTTCACCAATTTATCATTCCAATAGATACCCAGAAACCTCACGGTCTCATTCTCTTCAAAGACAGCTTCAACAGCTTTTTCGCCAACACGATTCCGGTCTAGACCAAGCTTTCATCGACGCCTTACCTGTTTTTTACTATAAAGACATCATGGGTTTAAAAGAACCTTTTGATTGTGCAGTTTGTTTATGTGAATTCTCAGACAGAGACAAGCTCAGGTTGCTTCCCGTGTGTAGTCATGCTTTTCACATAGACTGCATTGACACTTGGCTTCTTTCAAATTCCACTTGCCCTCTTTGCAGAGGTACCCTTTTAAGCTCTACCCTTCCTATGGAAAACCCATTGCGCAATTTAGATTTTACGAGGGAAGCATCGAATGAGCTCTCAAGTGAGGGAGATAGCAATGGATTATCTTCAAACGTTCAAAGACCGGGCGATACAGGGGAAAGCGCAGGCGAAAATAGGGTATTCTCAGTCAGACTTGGTAAGTTCAGAAGTCTAAATGAAGGGGAAACAAGTGGAGGGGAGAGAAAACAAGAAGAGAGCAGCAGAAGAAATCTGGATGCTAGAAGATGTTACTCAATGGGTACAGTTCAGTATGTGGTGGGTGAATCAAATCTACAAGTAACCTTATCTCATAATTATAATGTTATTGGCAGAGGAGAGAATGAGTTCTGTAGAGTTGATGATGGAGGAGATGCGGAAGGTAAGAGAATCAGAGGCAGGACAAGAGGAGATAGCTTTTCAGTGTCGAAGATATGGCTTTGGTCTAAAAAGAACAGATTTCCCAGTGCTTCAACACAGCTGGACATGTCTTCTCTTAATGCAAGTTAGTTTGCCAGTTAGTCGTAGAGATACAACTGTAAGAGATGTGTGACCATACGTTTTTTTTATCTTGGATTCTTGATTTGATTGACCATTCACTTTATTAGCAAGGCTTGTATATATCTCCTTTTCTGTTCTGAGTTGTTAAATTTCTGCTCTATGATATACAAGGATTCACATTTGAATATCTTCTTTTCTTGTTTTGCTTGTCTGTCATCAATGGCGTGCGCCATCACTTACCATTCGGTCCTACTGAAGATAAGATGAGATTAATTACTTCAGATCATACACGAACCCCAACACAACTGAAGCACACCATGTAGAAAGAAATCTACAATGTTTTTGTCACCTCAAAAACACTCAACCCAATCTAGAATATCATATTACTAAAGCTAGATTCATGGCTAAACTTGAGCACAGATGAGCACACATTATTTACAAACATCAGCTAGCATAGAGGAGCAAAGCTTAATCACGAGGTAAGAGCTTTGCCCACCTCGCCATTACGACTATGAACATCCCAGAAAACGCTTCCAGCATCGTCAGATTTGCCAATATCTACAGCAATTGCACCAAATATCGCCCTAAACGCATCACAAACTACTGCAGGAGCAGTCGAATTCGTCTTGTAAGAAACCCTTACAACCTTGTGCAAACCAAGTCGCATCCCGTCAACAGCGCATGAAGTTTCCACCCTTGAGATTTCAACCATACGGCGATTGAGTTCTTTGGAGGAGATATCAATGTCTTTTTTTAGTAAAAACAGAGAAACAAAAGCGTCTATCACATTATAACCCATAACGCTCAGTGCCTTGTTGTTCTCTTGTGAGAATGAAGGGTGCGTCATTGCTCGGCGGAGAAGACCAACGTTGTTGAAATTATAGCTGCAGGATGAAGAATCAAGAAAAGGACTATTATTTATAGTTATGATGAAAATGGGTACTTTACAGAACCATTTATCTCAGCAAAGATTTCAATTTTACAGATTTTCTAGGTAACTAAACGTAATGGGTATTTCAGAAACCGAAAAAGGAAAAGAAAATCATGGGAAAGTAGAGACTGGACTGACTAACTTGATTTGTTTCTGTAGGGTTTCCAGAGCTGATGCAAATGGCGATAACGAGGGTTTTGTCATTTGATGATCCTCATCATTCACAGCAAGGTCCTGCACGAATCCGACCAATATACATCATGTACCCCGCAAAAGAACCAAAAAAAAAAATCCTCAAATTTGCGGCTTTGTTTTCTTGTACGTTGTCGGAACCCAAATTAAGTGGGCAAAAGATTTACAAGGATTGAGAACCATATATCGAGAATAGAAAGTACCTGATAAAAAAAGAAAGCCAGCAGTAGATGTAGCATCAAGAGACGGGAAGCCATTTTTTTCCTTTGAAAATGTGTATTTGACAGACCGCGCTATAGGTTTTGTTACCGCCAGACGCGGAAATTCAAGCAAACAAAAAATAGAAAGCGATTACTTTGTTAGTAAGTTGTTGTTTATGAAGTGAGGAAGACTTGTACTTGACCCAAAATCAGTCATGGTCCCTTTCGGGCGGGCCCTATTTCAAACCTCAGATCAATGGGCGTCATAATAATTGGGGGTCCAGATAGGAGATGTTGCCCTGTTTGGTGGCTTGGTGATTCCAAGTCAAGGGTGTGTTAGTTTTAGCGTTTGAGAAACGAAAGATTCAAGAAAAACATCAATGACCTCTAAAGAAAGAATCCTTTTCATGTATACGTCAATGTGAAGATGTTCCATGTATACAAGAAAATTGAATGTTCATCAGAACGACAATCTGTGAAGATTAACATCTAGATCTGTCAACTGCACGAAGCATCATCTTTCCTTCCACAAACCATAACTTGCATACATCACTACTCATCCTCATGTTTTCCGAAGGTATGTCAGAGAAAAGAAAAGGAGAAAAAAGAACTATGCAATATGAAGTATTGGGGTGAATGAGTTAATTCCAGGTGCTGGCAACCAGAGGAATGAGAACCCTTCTGGATTGTATTCAGAAACTATTTCTAACATCTTTAAATCCAGGGCGTCGAGCTTCTTTACCATGTAGCCTATATCGAGCAGTCGATCAAATAAGTGGTGATTCTGAATGCCCTGTCAAAACCCGTTATCGAAAGAAACTCGTATTTCTGTGCTACACCTTGACTTTGAACTTGAACTAGTCGCCAGACCTTGAAGCAATGCAAGTACTTCAACAGTATCATCTACATAGTATCTAGCTTTGCTTGGTTTTTGGCCAACAGTGCATGCAAAGATCTCTGGAGCAGAAGAAAATGACAAACTAGAAGCTGTGCTAGATATACTTTCAAACATGTCTTCATCAGACCTATCATCTCCAATGCACAACACGAACTCTGGGGATTTTCCTTTAGCGATCATTGCAGAAAGAACCTTCTCCGCGACAAGCCCTTTAGTGACTCCCTGCAGATTTTTATCCGCCAATGTAAGACCTTTCATCCCAGCAAGGCCAGAAAAATAGAAGATTGAAGATAAAAAGGCATATATATACCTGAGGTTTTACTTCAACAATATGCTGACCTCTCCTGACAACTACAGGCTCATTAGCAAGAACGTTCTCAAGATGATCCAGTAATTCCTTGGCCTGCCAAGAACCAAAATCTGGATCAGCATCTTGATGATGCCATACCAAGGCACTCTCTTTAGTTTCTATGAAGGAACCATCCGTGGCTTCTGTGTATAGTTTCATCACAGGTTCTGCCATTTTTTTCCAGTCAAAATCCACCGCCAAGGAACTGGTTTCCCAATCGGACATCCTACTCCACCTACACACGAAAGTTACCTTAGTAACAAAAACGGATTAATAGTGATCACTGCAATTCATATTGAACATTACATTTATGTTAAACCTTCATTATTTGTGTTAATACTACATTCCTAATAATAATATACCTGATAAAGTATCCATGCTCAGCTGCTATACCCAGATTCTCACATTTAGCAAACCAATCGCTCAGAGAATCTTTCCCCCTGCCACTAACTATAAACACAGTATTCTTAGGGTCACCGCAAAGGCTGTTTAGCACAGACATGACTTCAGGATTGGGGACCTTCCGAATAGATGATTGAGGCACCATTGTTCCATCATAATCCAAAAATATAGCCCTCCTATGCGTCCTCTTATATGCAGACACAATATGCTCATTTGAAAGCTTCCTAAAGCTAGGTGAAAGTGCCAAAATTCTAAAATTTAAACCAAAACCAATGCCCCAGCACCTTTTGCTGTAATGGTCTTTGCATGCTCGCTCCAAGTCCTGCATAAAACTGCGAACCCAGTAAGACACATCATGTGACTTGATATACCGATAGTGCTTCTCATGCCTCAATTGCTTCTCTGAATCAGGCATGGTGAGGGCCAGATTTAAGGCATCGGCTACAGCTTCAACATCCCAAGGATTGACCTTTATTGCACCACTCAGAGATGGTGAGCAACCAATAAATTCTGAAACCACAAGAGTACTTGCATGAGGCGATCCAGGAGCAACCGCCAAAGACTCATCCATTTTAGGACTCCCCTGCCTGCAGATTATGTATTGATACGGGATCAGGTTCATTCCATCCCTCACTGCATTGACAATGCAGCATTCTGCAGATGCATAGTAGGCTGTTTTCTCATAAAAAGGTACAGGATGATCAATGAGAACTACGGGTTCATAGCCTGGAAAGCCAAACGTGCGGTTTATCCTTTTGGTAGTTGCATACGTCTCCCTTTGTGCCTCTTGTATATCTTTTCCTGAGCTCCTTGCAGGATTTACTATCTGGACCATGACAACCTTTCCCCGCAACTCAGGGTTACGAAACAAAAGTTGCTCCATAGCTAATAATTTCAGACTAATGCCCTTGAATATGTCCATGTCATCAACTCCAACAATAAGCTTTTTGCCTTCAAACTGTTTCTGGATTTCTTTTACTTTGATGGAAGAAGAGGTGTGATTTAGAGCACGTTCCAGTTGGCCAATATGAATTCCCACAGGCAAAATTTTGACGTACACAGTACGGCCAAAATAATCAAGTCCAATATGACCACGTTTAGATTCATAGTCTAAACCCAACATTCGGCTGCAACAGGACAGGAAGTGGCGAGCGTAATCGAATGTATGGAAACCAATCAGATCTGCATTCAACAGTGCTTTCAAAATTTCATCTCTCACCGGCAGAGTTCGATAAATTTCTGATGACGGAAAGGGGCTGTGGAGGAAGAAGCCAAGCTTAACTCGATAAAAACGTTTTCTCAATAAAGTGGGAAGAATCATTAGGTGATAGTCATGAACCCAAACATAATCATCTTCAGGATTAACAACTTCCATAACCTTGTCAGCAAAAACATTATTAGCAGAGACGTAGGCCTGCCACAGCAACTTGTCAAAACGATAGCTGTGACCAGGGCACATAGGCAGCATATAATGGAAAAGAGGCCATAAGTAGTGCTTACAGAAACCATGGTAGAATTTCATGTAAATATCAGGAGGAAGAAAGGTGGGCACACAGTTAAAATCATCCAGAAGTTTCTGTGAAACTTCTTCTTGTTCGCTTGTATCTACATCGGCCCTTAAAGATCCCACATAAACAACCTCCGTATTTGATGAGAACCCATCCTTCGTTTGTAACAAGAGTGAATCCTCATCAAAACTAAATGACCATTTTCCAGATTTTAAATCCTTTTGAGCATTTAGCGGAAGAAAATTTGCTACAATAATTTTCTTCTTCTGGCATCCAGCCGATGGAGCATCTGAATCGCCATCATAGCTTCCATTGTCGTGTGCTTCGGAAAGAATTCCTGGAACAGTCATTACCTTTGGAAGAGACCTAGGAATTCTAGGGAAACTCAATATTTCTCCGGATGCTGACTCCAACAAATTCATACAAGATCTTGACACCATTGTTTCCAGCTTGAATTATAATATATTTCTCGGTTTATTGGGACCATGGAAAGAACGCACAAACAGTTCCCTGCTTCCCTTGCAAACAAGACCTTGAAAGGCTAATGGTTAAGACTTGGAAAACCTGCACAATGCCTCCTTTGTATTATTCGTTTCCAGAAAAATCACTAAATTACGTGATCCGTCTTCCGTTACAATTATGAAGACAGATTACATCCTGAAGCGTTATACTTGTTGACAGATAGATAATGGACTTGATCCTCATCTCATTTCACCAAAAAGTTGCCATATTAAAAGGGAAGACAGAAGATTGAAAGGGAAGAAAATAGTTTGCTTCAACATGAAAACAATCCATTCAAAGCATAATATCCACATCACTAGAATGAACTGGCAGATAGCAAATGTGATGGATGCAGAAGCCACGTTCATCAAAATTAATGATAAAGAGATAATTTTCGTGGCATTCATTAACGTATCTTACTTTAATTTGTAGATTCTACAGCTGGTTTTATCTGTAGCAGCTGACTTATTAGTAACTGAGGACCACAACTTTAGCCAAAAATACACACGCGCATTGAATTCATAAATCTCTCTTACCCTGAAACTTACTTTCGTTTCTTTGAAATATTTTAATCCAGAAACAGTGAATGGCATTATCTGTCAGCCAGCAGCAATAATGGATTTGATACAAAATTCAATTTTACTTTATTCCCCGTTGATATTGCAAGCTTCTAAGAGTTTAAAGAACTCGAAAAAGCGTAAACCGAGAGGACAGTCTGAAATTCTGGTGAACAGAATATAGCTTAGAAAGAGTGTTGGAAAAACCATAATTTAACACAGACAAAAAGGCAGATGATGACGACGACGATCACTGTAATTGGAAAATATGCAAATCTAGAACGCAAAAGATAGATGGTCCAAATAATTGGATCTATAATTCCTGTTAGTTAACAGAATACTTCATTGATAAAAGTTCAGAAATTTACCTGAAAGATTGGAACTTTGGCTTAACATAAAAGAAAAAGCTTGTAGAGTAGCTGTGTCTATCCAACAAAACTAGGAACCGATATTTCCTGCGCAAATCATTGAAAAGAAACCAAGAAACTGATAAACCAACAGAAAATGCAGTGCAAAAGAAGCCCAGAAACCATCCAACCCGAGGAAAGAACCCAACAGAAGAACTCAGGAAAGTGTTAAAGATACATGGGTAAGGAGGAAGAATTAAGACAAAAGGAAGCAAACTTGGCAGAGATAGATGGATAAATGTACAGAGAAAGAAAGAACGTGAATGTTAAACAAAGAGGCGAGGGGAATGTAGTAGGGGAAGAGAAGGGAAGGGAAGGGAAGGTTGATTACAGATGAAGGGAGAATTTCAAAGAGTTTTAATCTTCAAATACGGCATGTTAATATGGTATTCTGCGGAGACAAAGGTAAGTGTGTTTGGTGGGTGGACAAAAGAAGAAGCCTGAAAATTGGATTCAAACGTAGAACAATACATACCAAAAAAAAACCCCATATATTATTTTGGAAAATGATGGAAATACATAGAATGTGTTTGAGATGATAATTAAAATAATGTATGGATAATGTAAGGTAAGAGGTGGCAGTTTAGGTAGAAGGAGCAAGTCTTTCCATCGATGATATTTTATAACATTATCCTTGGAATGCTGCTTATCTGTCCGTTTGGCCGTAGAGATAAATCAAATTTTAATCAAGTAGCGACCTTTCCTCGTTTCTTTTATTGCATGTGGATAAACTTTGACTTGCCCTACACGCCTTTCTAATTTCTCAATTTTATCCTTAAGCATGCAAATATATTTTACAATTTTTAATTTATATATTTATATAAATTCATAAATTATACAAACAAACTACTATTATCTAATAGTTATTTATATAAAAAAGCAGAAAAGTGAAGAGAGAGAGAGGAGCACGCGGCTGCTCGGGGCTTCCGATTTCCAAGCTGGCAAATGGCATCCATATCGGATAAGATTTTGCATTTATTATTACAACGTTTTCAACTTTCATTTACCCATTTTTTAACCTCTCTCTCTCTCTGTTTTGTCTGTTTTTAATGCCATCTGTCCTTTTTGTGTTGCGTGCTCAATGATCACGAACGAATAAATGGGGTTGTTACTATTATTATTGTTGTTGTTGTTGTTGTTTAAATTAGTTAAATGCGTAAATAAATATTTTACTCTTCCCACCCGGACAAAATGAATTTATTATGATTAATTCAGCTGCAAGTTATCAGGAATTCAATAATATATGTTGTGTATGTTATAAGCCTACATTACAATTTTAATAAAATTTATTTATATTATGAATTTTAATGTTAAATGCTTTTCTTCTAAAAAAAAAACCCACATTTTGTATACAAATTTAAAATAAACAAAACTTTATGATAAATAACTAATTTATTTCCTTTCTTTCGGTTATTCTTTTCCCTTTTTCTATAATAACAAAACGGATTCTTCCAATGTATAAAATAAAGATTCCAATAGCTTTTGTTACTATAACCTTCCAAACCATAATTATTTATTAAAAAAATAAATAAGAAACTGTATTGATACTATGTATCAAGTAAAAATATAATAAAAATATCGAAATAGATAAATAAAAGATAAAATTGATATCATTAATCATTATCATATTCAAATTTAATCTTGAAATTACTATAACATATCTCGACTTCATATGATAGTTAAATCTAGTATACAAATCATATGATTTTAAAAAAATTTCATATGAAATTAACTTGTTAAACAGACATATGATTATCGATTAAAGGAAATTAATTGTATCAAATATGATATTAAAATGATATCATTAGCTTAATTTGTATTCAAATCCAATTTTGAAGCTACTCTATCATACTTCAACCTTACAAGTGAAGAAAACTAAATCAATTAATATACATAAAGTTCATAAATCTCTTACTAGAAAATAATAAGATTGTATAAAATATTTATTGATTTAAATATTAGATATTTAAATTTTACATAAATATAATACACTTATCAATATGTTATTATTTTTTATTAATTGTAAAATAAATTAATGATACTAAAACATTGTGTTTTATTTTCCTATATTTATATATTTAAAAGTACCACAATCACGCCTTGAATGTCGAGAGTGACATTGAAAACTTTTTTTTTTTTCTAAAATAAGTGAATTGTCGTTAATTTATTTTTCAGGAAACATTTTTTGAAAAAAAAATCCGAATAATTTTTCAGTATATAAAATTAATGAAAATTTAATATTTGATATCATTAATTTTTAGAATGAGAATGATAATTAAGTGGAAAACATGATTTCAAATAAATAGATAATATAAAATTATAAATTTTTATAATTAATATGCGTGACGTATTTTTTACATGAAATTCTTCAATACATAATTTAATTTCCATTGTTGGAATAAGATAAATGACGATGATAATAATATAATTGATGGGTATAGCTAATAATTGTATAGTGGTATAGGTAATAATTGTAGTGCTAGAAACGGTAAAAAGGTAGGGGGGGGGGGGGGAATATGGTTGTCCATTGATGGCGGAGTACAAGGCGGACAACCCACAGGGACAATGATTTACGGTTATTTGTAAAACAAGGGGCCAAAAAAATGCGATGCATGAGTTTCCTCCTCCTGCAGTCCTTCGTTTATTTCATATCCTCCTTTTTAAAATATAATCATGCGTTCATTTTGTCGTCTTCAACCCCAATTTCTTCCGCAATACCAACATGCCTTGTTAAAGTTTGCCCAACTAAAAAGTAGCACGTGTTGTCCAAACGTCGGCTTCGAGACTTCCCCCGCTCTGCTGGCAATTGGATAGACATTTCTTTTTGAGGGTGGGATTCAAAAACTTTGACTATTTTTTATATTGAGGTTGACCCTAATCTTCACATCAGCACCAACTTGTCGACTACGGTCCATGTTTAGATTGGCTCCATCTCTATCCACTTCTATATATTTGTTTATAAAAGTCGGCCACGCATGAATCATTCAATTACTCCTTTTAATTTATTTTGAAATTTATGGAATAGCTTTGAATGCAACAGTTTTTGAAAAGACATACATAATTGGTAGCTTACCCTTCAATATATACATATATATATATATATATTTGGTGTTACTTATGAATCCAGTCCCGGCTGACATATTCACGAGGAAGCTTGGATCATGCCGACATCAAGTAGAAATGTAATAAGACCAGACAAAGGATACGGAAGATTTTGGTTTAGAGTTGGTTAGCCATGAAGCCCATTTCAATTCGTCATGGACTTTTTATTTATCTGGAAAACTGGGTAGTTTCTATTTAAATTGGGCCTTATTTTTTCTAATTTCTTTTCCGAATTAGGCGGATATCCTAATTTTTAAATAAATTGAAATTAATTTTAAAAATAGTAATATTAATTAAATAAATTTTAATAATTTGAAACTTACTCTTCTTCCTCTTTTTATTCTTTAGTGTTCTTCTTCTTATATTTTTTACTTTTTTTTTTTATTTTCTTATACTTTTTCATCTATTATTTTCTTTTTTCTATTTCTTCTTCTTCTACTATTTTTATTTTATTCTTTTTTCTTCTTCTTTTCATCTTTTATTATATAATTTAATTATATTTTTATGATATATATTAATAAATATATGTATATAAAAATATTATTTATTAATATATATTGTGATATGTGATAGTAAATATATTTATACCATACATTAATATATTTTTATTATATGAAATATTACATAATGTATATTTATTTATCAGTATATATTAGTAAATAAATATATTTGTATATATTTATTATCACATATTTATCATAAAATAAAATAAAATACACAAATAGATAATAAATAATTAATAAAAATATTAAAAATTTATCTAATACAAATTTGAAAGAATGAAGAATTGAAAAAAGGACAAAAATAATAACCAAAATTATTTTAAAAAGAAGGAGAAAGAAGAGGAAGAGGGAGAAGAAGTGAACGAGTTTATTGCTAGTTAGATTTCTATTTGCAGACCGGCTCTAACTTATAGATAAAATAGAGGTCTTGGCATTGGATTAAAGAGAAGAAGAAGAATTGATATAATCTTTCCTAAGGAATAGGTGTTTTAGCCTTTCATATTGATTCTTCCAATCTTGCATTATATAACGCAAGTCTTCCCTATCTGTCTCTTCTCTTATAGCTGTGTTAAGAAAGAAAGATGCTCTCAAACTTTACATATGAAAGAATGAAAGAAAAACGAGAAGAGAAGAAGAATACAGTAAATAAAACTAACTGAAAAATTGAAAGAAAATAAATGATTATTTTTTAAAGTATAAAAGCGTAAATTAATAATTGTGTAATTTTTAATGATTAAAATTTAAATGTAAAATATAATTACTATTAATTTATCTTTCATAGTTTTTCAGAAAATAATTATATTTTTCATAATAATTTTTTTAAAAAATATTTACGTGGAATTTTCTTATTGATATTAAATTATTTTAATAATGATGATATGGTCAAAAGACAAAGGGGGAACCAAAGGAATTGAATGAAGGGAAACTTTCCTTTCCGGCGGCTAACAGAAAACAGCTTAGGCCTACTTCTGCTTAGTTAGTTAACAATGCCAGGACCGGGACCTCATCTCATGTACGCCATGGGTTCAGGCCTCGCTCTCACCACCATCACCAACGGCTGCTTCACTCCTCATCATACTCTTACCTACACGATCAACGCATTTTTCGGACCTGACATCGGTTCCTTCTCCGAGTGGCTCGGCTCTAACTTTGGTTCCTCTGCTCAGCAGTTTGGTTCTGCTCTTGCTGACTACATACATGACCCCTTCTTCTATATCTTGATTCTGGGTTTTCCTTTGTGTGTTTTTTATTCTTTTGTTTCTAAAGTTTTGCTTCAAAGGAAGATTCTTGATTCTGTTTCTGGGGTGAGTAATCATTTCTAATATCTCCCTGATCCTGGTTTCAAATGGGATTACGATCTTCTTATTTCGCTTTCTGATTGCACTACTCACTCTTGCAATCTTCTTAAACTAAATTGGTAATTGTTTTTATGAACTTAGATAATTGGGTTCTTCTCAAAGACCTAATTAATTAATGTTTCAAGTCTGTTAACTGTGATGTAGTTGAATGGGTTCTTCCAACCAATTTCGTTGGAATCTGCTGCACTGTCTCTTACTTGTAGCTCAGTAAGGAACAGAATTGAACCCAAGAATGATAACTCCTGCTATTAAGCAATGCATCAATAATTGTTTTATAGTCTTCTCCTGCTATTACGGATTAATCTATCCTTCTGCTATCTTATGCTATAGGTGCCATTAACAAGGAGGCAATGCTTATTGTTGGTGTCCGCAGGATGTTTGTCACACTTTTTCCTAGATCACTTGTTTGAGGTAAACTTCAGATTTGTCCTTTACGTTGCCAAGATGACCATATTTACGAGCTCTCTATACATGTTATAGAATAATGAAAATGTTTGATTTGTGTGGATTACTACCCTGTTTATCACAACATGGTACGTGTAGTGAGAAGATATTTAAATTTAAGTGCAGACAAAGATGCATAATGATACATACAGATCCAACAACTATCTTCCTTTCAATAAATTCTTTCCAAATGCAGCCGCTAAAGTGCGAATTCTGTTCTTATCTATGTCCCCCTGATGGTTTCTTATGAAATTCTACCAGTATCAGCTTTGTCCAAATCAAACTGCGGCAGTCTAATGTATTTTATTTGATACAGAGATTTCAATTTTTAGAAATGAAGTCATTCGAAGGTTAAGCCTCAAAGCAGAAACTGATTTGTTATTAGGAATTTTGTGGGACTTGTTTGCCAAATTTTTTGCTGTTAGAAGATAAGCTTTATTTCTCTTAAACATGATATTTCAGACAAACCATTCAGTCCATTTAGCTGGTAAGTAGTCAAGCACCACCGGTAGGAGGTAGCTATCACACTTTTGGGAAGTTAAGTCGTGAAGTTATATTAATAGAAATTTTTGTCTTTATTTTTTTTCTCAATTTTGTGCATTTGGGAGCAATGCTGTTCCTTTGTTTGCTTCTTTTGAGATTATTTAAACCTGAATCTGAAGTTGATATAGTACGGCTTATTGCCACCAAAATGCACAGGAAAATGGACATTCATCGGTGTATACCTGGATATTGAGCACCGGTTGGTGGAAGAATAGGGCCCCTGTCAATCCAGATGCTGTTATAGTGGTTGGCTTCTTATGCACGTTCTTAATCGGTGGCTTCATTTGCATTAACAGGTCCATATTTTTCCCATTTCATTTGCAAGTTTAGTTTCATTTAGTTTTACTATAGTCATGAGAGCGCTTCTTGACATACATTACACATTTCAAACTGTTTTGACATGCAGAGTGAAATCCCTGAGATCATCTAGAAAACAGTCGCACCAATCTTTCAAACTCATTATTTTTATAGCTAGCCTGTATTGCTTGTGGTGTGCAAGCCAGATATACCTGGTGAATCCTCGAAGGCCTGCAGTTGGTGAAGAGGCAGATCTTGGAGTGCTTGTATTTTTAGCCACCTACTTTTTTCTCCCTCATTCTCTATGTGTCATGTCCATGAACACAAAAGATCACGGCCCAGAGCAACTTCCGGTTTGAAGACCCATGTCGATAAAACCGGAGAATTTCATCTGGTTGTTGAGTTTAACTTGTATCACATCATAAGATTAATATGTGCACGGGAACAACTTTATCACTTATAGTGCAAGTCAAGTTTTGGTGGAGCAAGTAATAAGAACCTTCATACCATGCCAAAAGTGTTGAGCAAATATTTTATTCTACATCATCCGCGACTATTAATTATGTAAATTATGGTTAATATTTGAATTTTTTTTTTTGATAGGAATGAAGAAATTATAGTATGAATAAAAATTGTAATAATATAATGTAAAGAATTCTGAGACGTGGTTGCAAGCATGCAACCGTTATGAATAAGGATAAAAAAGAAATGATTTTGCTATGGTTGATTGTCTTCTACTATTTGAATCAGTGTCTTTACCTTTCAGAACTAGTTCTTGGTAAAACGAAAACAAGGGCAGTAGCTATGGGTGCATCTCATTCTTGTAGAGTTATCAGATTCTGTAGCCGAATATCTTCTTCTTGGCAAAAGATGGGAGACAGAACGCGGCGGTGTGAACCTGCGTGGATGACGAGAAAGTTAAGATACATGTGATCTAGAACATTGGCATTACGAGGACGTTTCTGCTTGAGAAATAAATACCTCTGAATTGTAAAACAGAGGAGGTCCTTTGGCTACACCATAGTTCTCAGGATTTAATGGATTTATGGGATATTTGAAGTCGACAGGCGGCCCCTCAGTCGAGCAAAGCATGAAGCCAATCATCCCACTGAAACAGAACCAAAAGTTGATCAATTCCAAAATGACACAAATGAAGTTTGTCTTAGAAAGAAGAAGCATAACTTGAAGAAAGATCCATGCCTGACATAAGCAGGAGTGGTGCACCATGCATAACTAACACAGCCCTTGAACTCCTTGCGGCATCTTGCTATGTAATCTGCAACTGAAAAATCTCTACGCCACAAGCTATCTGCCTGGCAAGACATAACCCCTCCAGGCCGGAGAGCCCTCACCACGGATTGCAAGAAGTATTTATCTGCAACTTCTTCTTCTTCGGGGCCTGTATTAGCAAAACATTAGAGCTTCTTTAAAGTTGACATATCTGATTCAACTAAAACATTAATCACAGGCATTGCTAAGATCTCGTCACCAACACCAAGATTTGATCAACAAGGGGAAGAGAAATACCAATGCATTGAAATGCGTCCAATATAATAGCATCATAAGTTCCTTGAGGAACCTTCTTCAGGAATTCAATTCCTGCATGTTCAATGAACAAAGACTAAAAGTTGTTTCCATCGTAGAACCTAGATGAAGACAAAAGAACAAATTCATATCATACCGTTGCCTATATGGAGATTAACTCTAGGATCTTTGTATCCAATTGCAATGTCAGGGAAGAACCGCTTGTATGCCTGATACAATATAAAGTTACTCTACGTTACTAAGTCTTTGTTTGTTTGAAATGTAGAAAAGATGCAGGAATTGGTGGGGATGGATGGTTGAGATGACTTACATCAATCACCATTTGGTCAATTTCACATATATCAATCTGCTCTACTGAGGAATGTCTGGATATCTCTTTCAAAATCCCGCCATCTCCGCCTCCAATTAGCAGTACCTGAGTCATGAGAAAATGGTGGATGCATGTATGAGAATAAACAAACCTAGTGGCGGACCGCAGCATCTAAATCGCCAAAAACTCCCATCATTGTTTTAACCTTTTTTTTTTCCTTTTTGGTGGTGCAAATGTATCCAAAAAATCTCATGATCCACTGAATTTATAAACTTTTCTTTCATTTTCATGCAAATATATTCACTTTACTGGGTATTAAAACGTAACCACATGATCTCATATATTAACTACTTTTGTCCTTTGTTCATATACAAAATGCATGGATCCGGAGGTGTTTATAAAGAATGAAGAGGGAAGGAAATAGACCTTCTTGGGATTACGAATGGAGCAAAGTGGAAGGTGGGTGAGCATTTCTTGGTAGGCAAATTCGTCCCTCTCGGTAAGCTGAAGAGCCCCATTCAATATTACAATCTTGCCGTGTGAAGATGACTTTAACATATTCAACCGGCAACACATTACCCACCAGCAAAAAGAAGAAATCCTTAATTTTAAAGGAAACGTACAGCCAAAAATACCAACTCGTACGTGCGTATATCTAGTCCATACAATTAAAGACAATATATTGATCCATAATTTATTGATCTTAAGCAATACCTGAAATATATAGAGATCTTGGTATTCAGATTTCCCATGGAACAAGACTTTTTCCATCTTATACAAGTGAGCTTCTCCTGTACATAACGTGTAACAAGGAACGATGACTAACAGGAACTCTTAAACTAATATATGTCCTTGATTATAATAATCAAATCTGATGTTGGTTTAGTTGCATCTTGCATGATTAAAACAATGAAGATGAGCACAACCAAGTTGTGGATACAATTATTATTTCCTTCAGGTTGAAGTCAAAAAGATTATCATATCAAATAACAGGCTGCCACTACCAAGAAGTAATGGTGCTATCAAGCTTGCAGCCATACTTAATCTACAAGGTTGATGGATTTAGTTGGTCATTATTTATTATGTTAGGCGGTGTCTCAAAAGCTTGGACCTAATCAAGTTCGCAAAAGCAATTATATGATTTCAAGAAAAGGAAAAGGAATGAAAAGCAACTTCTGTAATATCTATTTTATATTAAAAAAGATTGATGAAATATGACTATCATGTATTAATTTGGTTGGAATTTTCAGAGAATATATTCTTTTGATGAATCTTTAAATTGTGTGGAAATTTTATGAAAGTGGTCTTGGATGTTTGAGTGCAGAAGCTGATGGCTTATCCTGAAATGCTTCTTTATCAGGCAGTCATAAAGAAAGACAACCAGGTTTACGTGTTGAAGCTTTTGACCGACATGTATGATATGAAGATTCAAGCTTTTCTAAACTTAAAGGAGGAGACCCAAAAAAAGAGAAAGGCCCTTGAAACAGGTTTGAGTATGAAAGCTAAAGCATTTCAAACAGTAATGAAAAGGTCATCACCTGAAAAGAAAAGAATAAAGTAAAGTAAAGCAGATTGCTACATTTGCTAATGGCTAAAGTGAAAAGGACAGGATCGAATAATAGCCCGAGCATGGCATAAGACCTGCTTCAGCCTGGCTTCTTTCTTATGGCAGATTCTTTATCAAACTAAAGACACGGTAGGAACCCATATATTGAAACCAAAAAGGAAAAGTAGAAAATGATAACTCTGGATAAGAACTCTATGGATCTCCTGAATAGGCCAAAACGAAAGGAATAATAATGGAAGAAATGAGAAATGTCGGTACCTGGCCATCCGCAGGGAACGTCAGCATACCAACCTGGAATGCTACTAATGGAATCATAATGCTCCATTTCAATACCGGTGGCAGCAGTAGCTTCTGGTGATGAAGACAAGCTATCAATCTGATCATCATCGTCTGCTATCTCTTTCACATGTATTATGTCTGAGATTAGTTCATGATCGTCATGATTATCACTGCTGAAACCATTTTCTCCGGCCATAAATAAATAAATAAATAAATATATTATATATATATAAATATATAAAGCTTTCCTGGTGGTGTTGTGAAAAACTTTGAAGGAAGACAAACCTCATGCATGAGCGAATAAATATAGGAAGAATAAGCAATTAAACAATTCCACGAGTCAGCAGATCTTCCAGTGGCCCTTCATGTTGTGCTTTGCGGGTCCTTCACAAGTCAAAAATTACTATTCCCAGATTCAGATATTCATGATTCTTATTAGATTCTTCAAGATCAGGTGCGAACTTTTATTCAAAAAACAATAAAGAAAATCGTGCCAAGTTAACTCTATATATATATATATATATGCATCCTTAGTTTTACGAATTTAATCATCCAGTTCATATAATTAAAGATTAGTATCCATGATTGATCCATATTGCTTTTCTAATTGAATCATCCAGTTCATATAATTAAATAATATATTTGAAGAATATGGATACAATAATTTTTAGAATAATTAATATAATTACTAAGAAGTTGATTTAAAAATTGTAGGGTATGTATGATTTTTGATTAGGGGAGAAGATAGGATGGTGGCTTGGCTTTAAAGGGTAGTTTCTTACGTACATAATAATGATGCATGTAGTTTCGTCTTAGACAAAGAATTTGTAATTTTGGTGTAAACTGATATCATATTATTAGATTGTGTAATAATTATAATTTTGTTAATATCATATTGTTTTTACCTCTCATTTGCTCTCCCGTACCAATTCCATCTAAACAAATTTTAAGATTTTATATAATATTTATGGATTTTTCAAAAAGAAAGTTTACAAAAATATCATATTTTTAATAAAATTATAAAAATAATATTTTTAAAATTTAGTCTAAATTTACTTTACATTTATGAATTATTATTTTTATAAAATTTAAAAAATTACTTAATATTATTATAAAATATAAAATAAAATACGTAATTTAATATCTCAATTTTGATGAAAAGCTAAATGTGCACATGTGAATTGTGCACTAATTTGAGGTACGTTTGAAATTGAATAGGAATAAGGATTTCGCTTTTTGTGGACATTTCACGTTCTCCTTTACTTTTCCGACATTTCTTTGTATTTTTCTCGGAAAACAATCTTTTAAATTTTGAATATTAAATAAATAAATAAATATTTTTCTTACCGTCTATTTAATTTCAGGCAAACACTCAAAACAAGCGTATGAATTTAATTGGGTTGGTGATATAAAATTTGATTAATAATGATTATTCTTTTGAAGGAAAATTTCAAGAATAAAACTCTTTTAATGAATATTTGAAGTTATTGGATATATAAGATTGAAATCCGATATCTTACATAACAATTAAAATCATTTTATGAAGTCGTGATATCGGAAATGATAATGATGATTAAGGTATATAAGAGTTAATTAAGGGAAAGGGTACACGTGATTTGCGTTAAATGGGTATAGTTTTGTGTAATTTTCCAAGAATGCAATAATAATGTCATTTAGGAGGGTCAAAGAATACTTGCAAGATTGATGATTGAGTTGTTCAGTAAAAAAGAAAGATGAAACCAGACACTTTAACCCCACGGAAAGCATCGCTCCACCTTCATATTCACACCTCTTCGATCCCATGCAACTCCATTTCCATAAATTAATGTGAATCCCACTTTCCCTTTTCACTACTTCTTCCTCAAGTTTGTTTTATTCTTTACATACTTGGTACTCCCAATTTTATCATATACTCAAAAACATCATTATTTACTCATTGTATTAATACAACTACGTTCATAATTACTCGCTTGAACCACTACAGGTGTGGGTTTATATGCACAGGCCACCAACTTCCCCATTATATATATATATATATACACACACACACACGCACATTTATGTAATAACCAAAATGAATGGTCGTTGAAGATGAGTATATGAAACCCACCTTATTCCTAGCAAAAATCATACGTTTCTTGCATATGTATGGCATCATTCTGACATACGTGTGATATAAAACAGACATAACATCATGGAGCTACCATTTTGTCACTATAGTGGATCCCAGTTTTTTTCATTGCAAGTTTTAATAGCTGTATGGTATACCAAAATTTTCTGGTTCATGATATTCTTTGGATTCGTCTCTCCATCTCTAACCAGGCCAGAAATTTTTTCCCGACAATTTATCACCCAATCGAATGAAAAAGATGAGTTTTTTTTTTAATATATATATGCATTAATATAATTGCAGTTCTTGCAAGTTGGCATGTTGAATCATTAGTTTACCAAGTTCTTGCTGGTTTAAAAAGGAAACACACCATTCAGATACTTGTATGGTTCTCCTATATAGGATTTGCTCCATTATCTTGTCGGCTCACCGAATTTCCACGTTCAGGGGCTGATTATAAGTTTGTCATTATTATCCGGTGCTGTATTTACGGAGGACCTACAATTTCACCATCTCCCCAACGTTTGAACTTACCAATATTCTTCTTTTGGGCTTTGAACTCTTTTTTATTGCAAGTATAATTCTTTTTTTAAATATTAATGGATTTAAATTTATTTAAATTCAATCGATATTCTTACATCTATCTATCTACATAACCCATCGTAATAAATATCGTAATAAATCATCAAACATAACCCAACAAGTCATGATGTAGTTTTGTATTGACAAGGAAGCTTAAAACCCATCATATTTGAGCAGTACGAGATGCAAAGTTGTTTGGACCTGTTTGGTTTAGTAGCAAAATGAAATAAATAAATAAGAAAAGGCTGTAGGATGGAAGTAGAAATTATGAAGTCCGCCATCAATTGAACAGATAAGACTATAATTAAAACCAAAACTTTATAGACATCGACATAATATGAAACTTTATTTAAAACCCAACTAGCTGACTCTGTAGCCGATGATTTGATGCATCAGTAGTTTGATCATGCTGGTCAGGAATCATAATCCATTTTACCTGGTTAAATCACTTTTAAATATCATAAATTTTTATCAAATAGGTCATAAGTATTGAGTTAGAAATAATTTTTATATGGTTCAGATTTATCATATAGGATTATTGATTCATTAATAGTATAATGATATATGTTAATTTTTATTAAATATCAAATATTCATTGATTTTATATTCATGATATGTAATAATTATTAATTATTAATAAATAAATAATAATCAATAAATATTTGATATTTAATAAAAATTAATACATATTATATTATGCATCCAAATGCAACCGAAGGTTTTCTCTAAGAGGAATCTCATTTGGGGCTCAAATATGTGTATGTAATTAGAACATAAATTATAAGAAACAGAATTGCTATAAAAGTGGAAAATGATGGCAAATATTTAGAGGGAAAATATTACAAACCCAATTTTGCAGCTTCTCCACAAATCCATCGAACTTCCTTTGACTCTGTCTCTCTTTCTCCATACAATTCTTTCACTCTCAATGATATTCAATCTCCAGGGATGAAATATACAGGAAAAAGGCAGAGGAAATGAACAATCTCCATTCATACACATCTGCTCGGTTCGGCCAACTCCACACAAGGTTTTCACTTAGAAAGAAAGTCCCATGGTGGGACCAGATCCTGGACCCTGGCAGCAACTTTATCAACAGATGGAATCACATTTTCCTTGTTACCTGCATGATCGCATTGTTTCTCGATCCCCTCTATTTTTTCCTTCCGTTTATAGGGGGCGTTGCATGCATGCAGATTGACCTTGCCCTTGGCATTTGGGTCACCTTGGCTCGAACCGTCACTGACATGTTTTTCCTCATGCACGTTGTTATTAAGTTTAGGACCGCTTTTGTTGCACCAAGTTCTCGTGTTTTTGGAAGAGGTGAGCTGGTTATGGAACCTAAAGCCATTGCTCTTCGCTATTTGAAATCTCAATTTATCATTGATATTTTTGCTGCTCTCCCTCTCCCTCAGGTTTGTCTTTCTTAAAATTTCTTTTATTCGTTATTTCATATGTTCGTTTAATCATAAAGCTTTTGCCATGTTTGATTTCCATACCTTGAAGGATTGGACTCCATACAAATACAATAATGTGAGAGAAATTAAAAATTGATGATCGGACCATCCATAATAATCATAGCTAAGAACATGTATTCGCTTTGCTATTGCAGACTATAATTTGGTTTGTAATTCCGGCAGTGAAAGCTCCAACAGCTAACCATGCGAATCATACAGTTTCTCTGATAGTTCTCCTTCAATACATTCCTCGATTTTTCGTGATGATTCCTTTGAATCGCCGGATTGTTAAAACAACTGGGATGGTAGCCAGAACCGCTTGGTCTGGGGCAGCATACAATCTCCTCCTTTATGTACTTGCTAGCCATGTAAGCAAGCACTCAACTCCCTTGTTTTTCTCCCAAACCAAACGCGAAGTCCAACATCCAGCGATACTTATTCGGGTTGTAATTACTGTGATTTTGGCAGTGCAGATTTTAGGAGCATCATGGTATGTTGCTTCCATTCAAAGACAATACGAGTGCTGGCAAATTCAATGTAATCTTGAAAGAAACGACACCCATTCCCCATCTTGTAGCCATATATTTCTGGATTGTGCTACCAGGGATAACCCTGCACGCGATGCTTGGATTAGAAAAACTCGTTTGCTTATCGATTGCGACGCCAAAAACGATGAAAATTTTCAGTTTGGAATGTTCGCTGCTGCCTTCACTAATCATGTCACTGAAACCAATTTCGTTAATAAATATTTCTACTGCCTTTGGTGGGGGTTAAGAAATTTAAGGTACATCTATATACATATGGTCACTTTGATTCTTCATCACAGAATTCATTGCGTGATTCCCGTCAAGTTATAGCAAGTGTTCTTTTGCAGTTCCTATGGACAAAATCTGATGACAAGTACTTATGAAGGTGAATTACTGTTCAGCATTGGTATTTGCATAATGGGTCTAGTTCTTTTTGCACATCTCATAGGCAACATGCAGGTACGATTTCCTTTACTATAGTCGTTGCAGCAAGTTTTCAAGTTGTTTATTTGTCAATCACCTTGTGGTTCCCCTATGTAGACGTACATGCAATCCACGACAGCTAGATTAGAAGAATGGAGAACACGAAGAAGAGATACAGAGGAATGGATGAGGCATCGTCAGCTACCTCCGGAATTGCAAGAGCGAGTTCGTCGTTTCGTTCAATATAAATGGCTCGCTACAAAAGGCGTAGATGAAGAATCTATCTTGAAAGCTTTACCTTTGGATCTCCGACGACAAATCCAAAGGCATCTTTGTCTGGCACTTGTTAGACGTGTAAGTTAATAATCAACCAAGCCAATATAGAAAACATGCTATCATTCCATATAACAGTTGATATAATATTATTCAGGTTCCTTTCTTCGCACAAATGGATGATCAATTACTCGATGCAATATGCGAGAGGCTGGTTTCGTCATTGAACACCAGAGACACGTACATTGTCAGAGAAGGCGATCCAGTGAACGAGATGCTTTTCATTATCAGAGGACAGCTAGAGAGCACGACAACAAACGGTGGGAGGTCAGGTTTTTTCAACTCCATTACGTTAAGAGCAGGAGATTTCTGCGGGGAAGAATTATTGACATGGGCATTGATGCCAACTTCTCGGCTAAACCTTCCTTCATCAACCAGAACAGTGAAGGCATTGACAGAAGTGGAAGCCTTTGCTCTAAGAGCCGAGGACCTTAAATTTGTGGCAAAACAATTCAAACGCTTGCACAGCAAGAAATTGCAGCATGCTTTCAGGTATTACTCCCACCAATGGAGAACATGGGGAGCGTGCTATATGCAAACTGCGTGGAGAAGGTACAGAAGGAGGAAACTACAGATGGAATTGGCAAGACAAGAGAGCTTGTACTACGATCAAGCTACGACGGATAGTGAATCAGAAGAGGAGTACGGTAGTGGAGATGGCGGGCAAGGGCCATCTTCAGGCAACGCAAACAATTCCCAGCATCTTGGAGCAACGATACTTGCTTCTAAATTTGCTGCAAATACAAGACGAGGGGCGATTACTCCAAAGCATCGTGACGACTCAGCCTTAAAAATGCCCAAGTTCTTCAAACCAGAGGAGCCTGATTTCTTTGAAGAACATGAAGATAGCTGAATCATACAAAACCAAAATCATATTTTATCAGACATATTACAGGACACAGCACTTTCAGTTTCAGTTTTCCTCTGTGAAATAGATCATACCAAATTTCATGTCGCATGTTATATCATATTAGATTGAGAAAGAAGAAAATCATTGACTGTTCTTATTAGACTATTTTATCATATATCAATTATATTATATACCGATTACTAATATCTTTTTATATTCATGTTTATTTAATTTTTTAAAAAATTATATTAATGGTTAAATTATTAATTAGTTTTAAAAAAATAAAACTAATTTATAATTATATTATTAAGTTTGATATGTATAGCATATAATACTTGTTTAGATTTACTTCATATTTTTATTCATGAATTAAATTAATTAATACATGAATTATCTTAATTATATAAGAACTAGATTGATTTGGATAAATGAATTCTAATATTTCATGAATTTATGAATTTTCATCATTTAATTATTAAAAAATCAAAATAATATAAATTTTTTCTGCATGTTTATAAAAAAACCCCAATTAAAAAATGGTTGGGTTGTTACTCCATGATAATCCATTCATTATTATATTAGGTCAGACGTCGCCAATCTCAATTTATTTGATTCATTATTATATTGACTTGTCATTTTTCTTTTTAAATATTTTAATAATTATAAAAATTATAAATTTTATTTTATATTTTATAATAATATTGAATCCAAGTTTTAACAAGTCTCATGGTTGCTATATACTCCTTTCAATAAAAAATTTCATATATATTAAATATTCAAAAAAATTTTAAATAATTTTATCTAAAACTTTTAAAAATTCTCAAAAAAAATGTGATATTATATAAAATTTTCTTCATTTTAAATATTTATAAATTTCATAAATATTTAACCTTCCATTAACTATAAGGTATTGTTTGGAAATTTTAACATGGAAGGAAAGAAAATAATTTATTTTTCTTTTATTATTATCTTAATATATTTAGAAAACAGGAAGGAAAATAAGGTGAAAAATAATTATTTGAATGTAATTATAATTTTATGCTTTTTTATGTAAAAAAGAAAAAAGAAAAGTAAAAAATTTATGAATAAAATATAAGTTTTATGAATAATAAAATTTTCTTCCATTTTAATAATTTTTTTTTTCATTTGGAGAGATTAAACATAAAAGGAAAATAACATTTATTTTCTTTTCTGTTTATATTTGCCTTCATTCATTTCCAAATAAAAGACCCTTATTTTCTAATGAATTTTTAAAAGAACTATTTTTATAAATATTTTAAATTATTTAATTATATATATACATTTAAAATTATTTAATTATATAATCCCATCATAGTAAAATTTAATATTGAAAATTAAATAATTTTATTTTGATTTGTATAGATGGTAATGAGAATTTATTTGTAATCGAATAATGATAGAATCTAGTATAACATATTTAGTGAATTATTACAATAATTGTTGGATTTCTTTTTTTAAGAAAATCAAATCTGACTACGTAATTCAGACAAATTTAGTCAATTATCCCAAGAATATGTGAACCGCGAAATTTTTTTTTTTTAAAAAAAAAATGATTTTATCTCCATGGCGATAGCTTTCGTCCAAACAAGGGAAACTATAAAGTGACGGCTCCAACTATTATCAAAAACGACAGACAAAGCGTTACCGCTGTAGCTGTTTTGCCTTTTCCTTCGCCGGGCTTCTGCATTTCGCTCACAGAGCACACTGCCTGTCTTCTTGTATTTTAAGAATTTTTTTGTTGCTTCTGAATCAGAATCGGTGAAGATAAGATACCGAATATATGCTTCAGCACTTCCCCGCACCATGGCAGCTCGCAGGATATCTTCTTTGATTTCCCGCTCTTTCTCATCTTCTGTTCCTGGTGGCCACTCCTTTCCTTTCTTCTTCCTTTTCTTTTCTTTATCGATTTTCTTGCTTGCTGTTTCTTGTTTAGATTACTTTGTTTCCTTTTTCTTTTTTTTTTATATTGAGAATTATGGTTTCTTGATGTTGATAACGATGCATGCATGTTGTTCCTATTTTCTTTGGTCAATTTTATCATCTGGTCTGACTTCACTGTTTTCTAGATTTAGTTCAGTGTTTCTTGATGCTTTCAATTCTTTTTAATTTTTCATATACGGTGAATTTCCTAAAACTTGTTCTTCTCTGGAGAGCTTCGATGATGGTACTCTGTAGTTGGCTACCGGAGAAAGATGACGAAAAATTGGAAAAAAGAAATATCTTTTTCCCCTCAAAGCTCTGTTACCTGTAACTTTATAGCCAGCATCACGGAACTGAAGTCGAGGTTTCTCTGAAATCCTTGTTCTGACACCCCCACAAATACGATTCTTTAATCTTCTTAGACGGATTTTTAGATTTTATTTGAACGTTTTTACTTGTTATATGAGTTGACAGAGGTGAATATTTTTGAAATGTGAACCTCAGGAAGGAATTCTAGCAGGGGAAGAAGCATATACAGGTACAGTACTGCTGCAGCAGCTGAGGAACTAATCACACCACCTGTTCAAGTAAACTACACACAGCATGTTATCAATGGCCAGTTTGTTGACGCAGCATCTGGTAATCCTTGGTCGATGAAACAACATTGGGGAACTTTTTCTTTTTTTTGGCAACGTTTAATGTTTTCACCATTGATTACAGGGAAAACATTTCCAGCGTATGATCCTCGTACTGGTGAAGTAATTGCTCATGTAGCTGAAGGTGATACTGAAGATATAAACCGGGCTGTAGCTGCAGCTCGCAAAGCATTTGATGAAGGACCATGGCCCAAGATGACCCCTTATGTAATAACCTTCTTTCTTGTTAATTTTTCCCCACTGCAGCCAATTGCACTCTCAGTGGTTGATGGGTTTTTATTTCAGGAAAGGTCGCGGATACTGTTGCGTTTTGCTGATTTGGTTGAGAAGCATAGTGATGAACTTGCAGCTCTGGAGACATGGAATAGTGGGAAGCCTTATGAACAGTCTGCTAAATCTGAACTTCCCATGCTGTCACGTTTATTTCATTACTATGCTGGTGAGATTCAATAAATGCATGACACTTACCAACCAACTTTGCTATTGTCCGCATGAAGATTCTAACGATTTCTGTTTCAATTTATCCAGGTTGGGCGGACAAGATACATGGACTAACAGTTCCAGCGGATGGGAATCACCATGTTCAAATATTGCATGAACCTATTGGAGTTGCAGGGCAGATAATTCCATGGAACTTTCCTCTTATAATGTTTGCTTGGAAAGTTGGTCCAGCATTAGCATGTGGTAACACTATTGTTCTTAAGCCAGCAGAACAGACACCACTAACTGCTCTTTATGCAGCGAAGCTTTTCCATGAGGTAGGATTTGAAAGTGTTAAACGAAATTTGCGCAAGATTGGTAATAGGTTAAATGTAAAGGAAATATATCATCTACTTGAATGCTTCCTATCTATACAACCCCTCTTATCTGTCATTCAGAGCATGCAAGAGAAAAAACCAAAAATAAATAAGAGAGATCTCATTTATTACAGTGTCGTAGTGAAGTTTAGATGATGAAAATTTGCAAATTCTTTGTTTGTCTTGAATCTATCTGAATCATTTGTTACAGGCTGGTCTTCCTCCTGGTGTTCTAAATGTAGTTTCAGGCTATGGTCCAACTGCCGGTGCACCCCTTGCCAGCCACATGGATGTGGACAAGGTACTTTCTTGGTCATATGCCCATTTTAATAAGTCCTGCTCAAATATTTCTCAAATTATACTATTGATAGTTTCTGTCTGTACTTCCTGTAATGCTTGTGAAATACCGCTAATAAGCATTTTCTATACTTTTCCCGCAGATTGCTTTTACAGGATCAACTGAAACTGGTAAGATTGTGCTTGAATTGGCTGCAAAAAGCAATCTTAAGCCTGTTACATTGGAGCTTGGAGGGAAATCACCATTTATCGTTTGTGAGGATGCTGATATTGATAAGGCCGTGGAGCTTGCACATTTCGCTTTGTTCTTTAATCAGGTCTCCCTAAAAAATTTTCGCACAAAGAGAATCTGAATTCAGTAGAAATAAAAGTATTAGTTAGATATGCATGCTTATTATCTACAGGGCCAATGCTGCTGTGCTGGGTCACGGACATTTGTGCATGAACGTGTATATGATGAGTTTCTGGAGAAAGCAAAGGCCCGTGCCATGAGGCGTGTTGTTGGCGATCCTTTCCAAAAAGGCGTTGAGCAAGGTCCTCAGGTAAATAATACCTGCAGCTTATAAATTCAGAACACATATTAGTCTAAATACCTGTATGCATTGATTGCTTGTAGTTGGGAGTAAAGTGATTTTATGGACTTCGCATTCTTTCCAGATTGACTCGGAGCAATTTCAGAAGGTGCTAAGGTATATAAAATCTGGTATCGAAAGCAATGCTACCCTGGAATGTGGAGGTGACAGGTTTGGCACGAGGGGCTACTTTGTTCAGCCCACTGTTTTCTCAAACGTTCAGGTCCTTAAATCTTCTCAACTCATATCTTACTCAGTTAGCATATACAAGTTTCTGTACTGACACCTTTCCAAACAGGATGACATGCTGATAGCACAGGACGAGATTTTTGGACCGGTGCAATCGATCTTGAAGTTCAAGTAAGTAATAAGCTTACCAACTAGAAATGGAATTCGAATTGGTTGTACTAGTGATTTCAAAACTATACAAGAAATGAGAGACGTTCCCTCACCTCTTCCAGGGACATTAACGATGTGATAAAAAGAGCAAACACAACACGTTATGGTTTAGCTGCTGGAGTTTTCACCAAGAACATCGACACTGCCAACACATTGTCAAGAGCATTACGAGCAGGAACAGTGTGGGTTAACTGCTTTGATGTCTTCGACGCAGCGATTCCATTTGGTGGCTATAAGATGAGCGGCATAGGCAGGGAGAAGGGTATCTACAGCCTGAATAACTACTTGCAGGTTAAAGCCGTTGTTGCTCCATTGAAAAATCCAGCATGGTTGTAAGCCTACCAAGTTGTTTTTGAGCAGGAATCTAGCATTATGTGTCTTTTTCAATAAGTGCAGCTTAAGGACAGAATAAAATAAAATAAAATACCCGCTGGATGAATACCTGCCGACATTTTCCATAGTTGTGATTTGCATCTTTTTGAAAAATCAATGTTGCTACTTCTGGTGTGCTGTTAATGGGTTCTTTCTTGAAAGGAAAGGTTTAAGATTTCGGCTTGATTTGTCAAGCTCAATAGTGACAGGGAAGGAATTATGTGCTGATCACTAAACCTCGCGACACAGGACAAGTCACTGATTCCTAAGGGAGCAAGTTTCTGCCGTGAATTGTGTTACTCTGCTTTGGGAACTTTCTAACAACAACAATGACAACACTGAAAATAGGAGAATTTACGAACAACCCATTTTCTCTTATGGAGGCTGTCCTCATCCATGCATAACGTCATGAGAAATCCTTGGTTTGTGCTGCATCGGTGGCATTATAGTTTCTGAAAAGCAGGAAATAGTAGAGCCTTCTGCTTGAAAAATCATATAAAATTAACAAGCATCAAATAAAGATCAATAAGAAGTTCGTTTAACTCGTGATTACATGTGATATAAATGTTAGATATGAAATTATGATTCATTTCAAAGATGAATTTTTTATGGAAATAGAATTTCTTTTCGGTTTATCTTTGGTGATATTCTTTCTGTATATTATGCTTCGGTGGAATCTTATTTTGTGTATTATGCCTTTTAACTCTTCCTCAAATATAATGACATTTGGCACCAACCTAAATGGCAAATTGTGTAAACTGATCACATCAAGAAATAGCGAAGATTCTGTTTTTTTTTTTTTTTCTGAGGAAGAGTTCATTAATGATATAACCATCAGCCTAGCTGCTGAAAGATCGGAGATGATGACATCTAGCCATCGGTGTTTCTTGAAAGTATAGCGAATTACAACAAATTGAACTCGGAATTTTACCTGAACTGCAAACAACAAACAACTGAAGCTGATATGACATGTATGTACAAATTGGAGCTAAAGAAACTAGACAGGTTCTAATTTAAAAAGCCAGTTGCTGCTATGCTATGTTAATTCAACACCAACATCAATGGAAATGCTATTATTCTCTTGCCTGAAAACCACACCAACCTTTGAGGGATTGACAAGTTTTCGACAGATTGGACAAATAGGAGTCTTCACCAACCAAGAATCTATGCATTCAGTATGGAAAGTGTGGTTGCAGTTTGGTAATGACCTGCATTTATCACCCACCTTGAAGTTCTCCAAGCAAACTACACATTCCGAAGGGTTAGTCCCTTCTTTCTCGGCAGCCTGGTAATCAAAGCAAGGAAGATTCTTCAAATCCTCATTTGAAATCCTTTTGATTCCGTGTCTATAGCTGCCAGTGATCCTGAAACTTCCTGGAATCGGCGCCTGAACGGTCTCATGCCCTGTCCAGAAAACTCTGGCAACTACACACATATGAACCACCACTAAAACTGCAACACCCACAAACAATAGCACAATAGATAGGATGATACCCATTACCATACTAAAAACCCAGAACGAGCAGAAGACTCAAAAGCTGGAAACTTTGAGGGAAAGATTCATATCCATGGATGTAAACATATGATATAACGAAACAAAACGGAATCAATATTCTCTCTGTTCTCGTGAGATTATGAAGAAATGGCTGAAACAGAGAATCATCACAAGGAGCGAACTGTACCTTTTTGTATCTTCTGTTGGGACGTAACAAGTTTGGTAGACCAAGTTGAAAATGGATTATTTTTTTGGCAGCAAATTGCGCTGGTGGTGTTTTCTTATGCATCTAAATTTGAGCAACAGCTGACCAATCAAACTCACTTTCTTTAAATTACAAACCTTTCTTTCACATCATTATCGTATCCATATACTAATGAAATTTGTTTAATCCAACATATTCTACCAATAATTTTATAATCTAATAATATAAGTGTTATTCCATAATTATAATCGATTTCAACTACCCAGATTAATAATATCAAGAACAAGCAGGTTATAATGAAAAGTCTAATGATTGATCAAGGAACAAGCATGTGCATTTGCAATAATGTTGGAAAGGGAGAGGATTTTTCAATCTGTTTTCCTTTTATTATAAAGAGGGGCAAGTCCAAACTCAGCAGCCATTGTTTTGCTTGCTTGCTTGCATGTGTATTCAGAAAAGAAATGTGGTAAAAGATAAAAGAAATATAAAATTGGTGGGTAAGATTGAGAAGAAACAAATAAAATAGAAAGCAATCATTTAAAATCACACCAATCAAATACTTATCTTTATCAATGTCTTTCACATCAAATGATTCAAATCTTCCACCTATTTTTATTCATTTTATTGTTCATCCTTTCTACTATTTTCATTAGTCTTCCTTAAAAAACATAAATATAAATAATTCAACAACCTTTATTTTATTTAAATTCAATTGAGCTTGAGTTAATTTTTTTTCAATTTATTAATAAAAAATTATTAAAAAATTATTATATTTTATAAATATTTATGATTTTATGTTAATGATTAAATTAAAACATATTTTTATATATTTATATGATTATAAAATTAGAAATTATATAATCTAAAATTAAATTTATTTTGTATAAATTAAAGAATATTATTTTCCAAATAATTACTTCAAACATCAAAGAAACCACAATAATATTATTTTTCAAGAAATAATTATTAGGAATAAATCCGATAAATTAAAGATCATTTAAGTTTTATTACGAAAATAAGAGAAAAAAAACATATATATAATTTGGATTGATATATGAAAAGAAGGGGCAAAAATGGGTACTTGTTGGGAGGAGGCATTAGGAAGGGACCCGTCAAGTGATATTCGATCAAAAGTGTCATCTAGCAGCACCAACATGGTGCATGGTGATGATATTTTTGATTATTTATCCAAAGCAATTACCAGAAACATGGATGTTGAGTGATGGTACGTTTTACTCTTGATTATTAACAAAATTAATACCCTTTTTTTAATGAGTTCATGGGATTTTCATTTGAATTTTCAAAGAAGATTTAGTGGAAATTGTCCATATCACAGGCAAACAGAAGTTGATTATTAATTAATCTCTCCAAATTCATGCTTATATTTATATTTATTAACTTGGATATTAATTTTTTTATTTCATAAACATTATATTATGGAATTTATAGTTAATATTGGATTTATGTGAGATTTTGTTCATCACGTGTAAGGTAGATTTGTTATGATTGAAAATCATATTTTCTGGAAAATATTTCTTGATATTAATTTTGGATAAAAAGAATTACATTATAATTTTAATCTTGGATATTTTATCATATGCATGAAAGGTTTATTGATTGAATTTGAATTTCCTCTTAATCATTCCTTCATAATCTTTCTTGCTTGGAGAATTATTTTCTTTCTTAAAATTAAAGGTTGCAAATTCAAAAGGAAGCTACACTTTATTTTTTAATAATTCAAAAATTCAAAATTTTCAAAAATTCAAAATTTTATAATAGTCAATTGGAATAAATATTAGCTTGCGAGTTTAAAATTATTTTAGAATGTTATTTTTATTGAGCTAAAAATTATTTTAAAAATGTATTTTAAAAACTTAATTTATTCATATTTTTACTTTATTGATTTATAATAGTTATTTTTTAGAGTATAAATAAATGATAATTTGAATTATTTTAGACACATAAAAAATGAAAATACAAATAAACATTGATAAATCTAAAATATTTTCTAATAATTTCATATTGAATATTTACTCTCATATTTCATAGTATATTTGTATTGAATTTTGAGTGAGAGTTTTATACAATAATATTTATTATCTTTTGAAAGGATTGTAAGTATCATTTTATTGGCTCATGGGGAGGAGGTTTCAAGTAAGCATATGAAAATTTGAGGTTGCAAGTAAATAATAGAATTTGTGGTTGAAAAAATTTCAAGTTAACTAGAAAATTTATTATACTGAAATTTTTTTTAGTAAATCTTAAATTAATCTCGAGAAAATAGACATAATCATTATGTTAAATCACTATAATCCCTTCGGTTCTGTTACGCCCGCGTCTAGGACCCTAGAAGTTTACATGTATTCGTCTACGTCTAGGGTATATGTATGCGCGAATACGTGTAGGTGTATATGTGTGTATGCGTATGTTGCCTTGTGTATGTTTGCCTTGATGAATGCACTGATGGATATTCATGGAAATGCATGCTTGTGTATGAGAATGAGTGATTGGTGCTTGTGATTATGCCTTAATATGTACATGTGTTTGGCTAGGGCTTGTGATGGATGTTTTATTGACTAGGTTGTATGTCGTCGCCTTATTGGGAAGCATGTCTTCTCGGTCGGATGAGGGACGGCTTAGATGTATGGTTTGGTAGGCTTAGGGAGTGGGGTTTTGATGTTGGAAGTGTTTGGACAGGTTTAGATGGGTTTGACATGCCAAATAGGCATGTTGTGCATATTTAGGGGTT
>CANYBF010668279.1:0-15206 GCA_948192965.1 Dalechampia spathulata
ATAATAATTATTAATATTATTATAATTATTTTTCATTCATAATAATAATTGTACTATTATTATAATATTATTAATAATTATTATTATTATATTAATAGTATTTCATATAAATCATAATATAATAATAATAATTATTAATAATATTATAATAATAGTACAATTATTATTATGAATGAAAAATAATTATAATAATATTAATAATTATTATTATTATATTGTGATTTATATAATATTAAAATATAATATTATATAAATCATAATATAATAATTATTATTATTATTAATATTATAATTATTTTTCATTCATAATAATAATTTACTATTATTATAATATTATTAATAATAATTATTATTATATTAATAGTATTCCATATAATATTATATAAATCACAATATAATAATAATTATTATAATTATTTTTCATTCATAATAATAATTTACTATTATTATAATTATTTTTCATTCATAACAATAACTATGCTATTATTATAATATTAATAATAATAATTATTATTATATTATACTATTTAATTATTATTTAATATTATGCCACGTCATCGCTATGTCAAAAAAACTTGACCGTCATTATAACCGGCGGCCAACTTTGACACATCATCACCACGTCATCGTTTTGTTGCCACATCATCTGGCCGCTGGTCAAACCGGCGGCCAACTAGGATTTCACATCAAATCGAGAATTTTTTTCGCTTTCACACCAAATGAAGATTTTTAAAAAAAATTTACATCAAATTGAGAAATTACCCGAAATTTTGAGATATATTAATTATATTAAATAACATTCATACTCATTTAATCATATATAATAATGTGATAATATTTAAACAAATAACAAATACATATTATTCATTAAAATACAAAAGATATGGTTATTGTATGATCTTGATAGCAACATCAACGACACCCAAGAACAAGTAATTATTATCAGTGTTTATTTGGTAAATGAAAACTACAGGTTAATGTCCTAATCCTCAATGAGTGTTTGAAGATTCCAAGGGGTTGTGAATTCACTACTTCCACTCCACATAAGCTTGGCTAGTTGAAAATTGAACATGTCCGTCGGATGATCGCCATCGAAGAATAAATATTCATTTGGATTCTCGCATAATTCGTAATCTTTTATCTCTCCCATTCCCCCACAAGCTTCCACTATTCCTCTATATGGTCCCGACCCACAACATGCCTTTTTCACTTCCTTGAAACCTTCAAAACCAACAACATTATAGTATATTAACATTGAAACATTACACATTAAAAATATTATAAAAGAAAAGTCGTAATTGTAAGAGAAATTTCCTCATTTTGATCCAAAAGCGAGTATTTCATAAAGATTATTCGTCTCATTTAAAGTAAGTTCATATGAAGATGAAAAATGGATCAAAAATGAAAACTTTTTGTAATGAATTACGATACTTACCATACTTTGAAGGGTTGTTAATCCTTTCGGTTGTTGAGCTGTAGATATCAAAGATTGAGTATTTAAATCCCGGAAGTTGTTCCTGTAGTTGATTAAGCTCCTTGGAAAGTGCCTGATTGTGTAGTTTTATTAGAACCAAAGCTTGTTCCGCGAATCCAACTGAGCTGTTCGTCTGTTCAAATGCTTTCACAGCAGGCAAGTAACTCAAATCCAACGAGCTTACTAATCCAAACTTCCTTCCTCCATTCCTATATATTCCCTGATACATCAATCATTTTACTTAGATTACGGTTAAATCAGACTCTGATAAGGTATAAAAGGATTCGAAAAATTACTTTGATTACGGAGGTGAGGTTGCCGATAACCATCCCGACGAACTGTTGCGGGGTGAAGTGATGAAGCTGAGAGGAGTCTGTGAGGAAAGGTTCAGCATAATCATTGCTTCCAACGCTGAATAAGTAAATGGCTTCGGATAGCATTTCCTTGGTCTCTGACTTGCCTATTTTTTGTATCAGTCGCTTCTTTACATTCATGAAATGTCCAAACTGAGTTTTGAGATCTATCACCTGTCAAGGATGCAAACTGCATTAGCACAAGTCAATATTTCTCGGCAATGACGAAGCTCAAGAGGTGGAGTGATCACTGTCTCACTATAGTCATAACTATATTGATAGTCACAGTTTATAGCAACTTTCCGAAGTGAATTCATGATAAATACAAGTGAGTGCCCGTACGGTCGTAGCACAGTTGGTACTCGGGTGGGTGTTGGTATCAAACGAGCCACGGTTCGAGTCTTGACAGCCGTAGTATGGGAGTTATACCCTCTGGGTGGGCTCCTTGTGGGCACCAATATCACGGATCCCCCTCTAGAAGGCCGCTGAGTACCGTGGTTTACCCCTCCATAACTGTTCGGGCTCGGGTGTGTGGACCCTTGGGTTGAGGGCATCACCTTTTGGTACCAAATGATAAATACAAGTGAGAAAGGTGAAATCATACTGTTGGAAGACGTACCATTCCAGGATTGGTGTCCACCAGAGCACCAGATCCCCCTGACGCAAAATTGACGCCATTTGTAAGCTGATGGATTCCAGGGTGAAGATATGGTAGAATCATCGGTAGCTTTAAGTACTCAGCTGGGTCAGCAAATTTTTGCAATGAATCATTACTGATTTACTCTATTGAATATCTCTATATACAACAACCTATTCTCTAATCATACACATCTACTAACAGATAAGTCAATTAATATCGGATATTTGTTTTTTGACGAAGTAAAGTTATAGACATGTATTTACAAGATTTGTTATGATGTCATTCTCGTCTAATCAAGCAATTGCTGACTATATTGTACGGTCGTATATGACATGCAAACAATGTGGGATCCTATACCAGAGTTATTACTTGTTGTGATTGCTCTTTCTTGTAATTCAGAATTACTCAGCTACATGGCAACGACTCGATTATTCAGGAATCGAGTTTGAGTTCTAAAAATGTTTTTTTTTCTTCTTCATATCAAAAATAGATGAAAAAAAATTATATAATGAAGATGTTTTACCAATAAAATCTGGAATTATTCTACCATCAGAAAACCTTCCTGTAGGATACTTGAAGAATGTTTCCCCATACGGCCTGAAATTGGCCTGACCGACTGCATCTTGGAGATAGTTGTTGTTTCCGGCATCAAACAATGAATCTCCAAAGATGAACAAGGCAGCAATAGGGTTGTCCGGTGACCGGAGACGACTTTGTCCGGTACTTGGTACAAGAAGACAGGAACACAGAACCATGACATACATTAAACATGCCATTCGTAAATAGTAAACTGGTGCATGCATCATTCAGTCTCTGCTATACACTCGCTTATATAGATAAATATAGCTGTCTTCGAGTTGTAGGGTCTAAGTTGTACCCATGTACGGAATCTGAATCTCAAATTACTTGGAGATTAAGATATAACTAAGAATTTTCATTTTCCATTCTTCATAATTTTGGATCATATTTTCATAGAAGAAGAAATCTTCCTTAAAAGATTAAACTTATAATGATAATTCATATTTTTGATAATTTATAAATATAATTTATTTAATTAGATCCATAGAATTCTAAGAAAAATGATAAAAATGATTTTGGAACTCTTTGCTCGAACTTAACTCCAACAGAGTCATAAATTTTCTAAACAATTATTATTTTTCGATTTATAATATATGAAATAATCATATTGTATATTTTATACTTAAAAGTGATTATTTAAAAATTCACATTTAATTTTTTAGCTTATTAGAAATTTAGAAGAGAACAATCCACTCTTCATATTGATAGAAGAATTCTTTCTTAATATCAAATTATATCAATGAAATAATTATAAAAATCATGGGCTTAAATTTTTTTTTATTTTACAATTATGTGAATCATTTTTAAGTTTACATAAAAAAACAAATTTTCATATTAAATTTTTATTAAATTCTAAAAGATATTATTAAAAAATCTATTATATTTATGGTTGTAAAAGAATTCATTATTTTTTGAGAAAATTTTTCAATTTTTGACATTTTCAACCCATGTTCTTCATTATAGGGGGGCTTTTGAAATACTTAGGAAATTTCCTTAGACCATTACTTTTAGAATATGTTTGAATTGAATTTTAAACACTCAACCAAACTTTTCATTTTTTCTATCCATTTAGGTGCAATTCTTTTTGACTCTAAACCATATTATATAAATATAGCTTTGTGATTCATAAATCGACTTAAATTATTAACTTGTTTTATGAAATTCAATGATTAATCGATTCTATCACTGTATTACAATAAAATCGAGATAGAATTGAGATGAAATTCGGAAACAGATTTTGGAATCTATCATTAAAGTTGTAGCTAAATGTGGCATAAAATTTATCACAAGAAAAAATGAAATTGATTCTGTCTCTAAATTTATAATTGTATAGAAATGAGATTATCTCAATTCTGTCACAATTATGATTATTCTATCAAAATTTTCAAAAAAGTAAAATATTAATATAAATAGTATTTTTTAAGATTTAATATAAATTTCAGAAAGATTTAATGTAAATTTAATATAAAAAAATATTACTGTTTTTTAAAAAATTATTAGTTTTAAAAAACATATAATATTAATACAAAACTCATCATTTTTATAATTAATTATTTTATGTTGTAAAAGGCAGCAAAAGTCAATATGGAACATGCACATATGCATATGGTCTGGTAGTGGCGTACGTGACACTTCAGCTTGGAACAACTTATTCAAAGGATTCAATGCACCTTTTGAATCAAACATTATCTTATTTTGAAAATACAATCTAATTAAATTCGATCAATCTTCAATTTTTCAAAATAATTTTAAATTTTGAATTAATTTTTACATCAAAAATTTTAAATTTTTAAACTAAAAATATTAATTTGATTCGATTATTTCATCCATGAAGTTCGATACTTAAGAAAATAAATCCAGATCTTCCATTCAAACATGAAGTTTGATATTAATATTAATATACATGATAATTACATATAATAATAACCGAGTAATTTGACCATTATGGGGTTTGAAGTCAAAAATTTGACCAATTCCATAGGCCCATTTGACAGCTTCATTACCAAGCAACAATCACATCATACAAACCATCTAATAAACCCAACAACCGTACAAAACTTTAACAAAAAATATTTATTTAAATCGAATGAATACTCGATTGCATTTCATGTCTAATTATGTCGGTTTCGAGACTAAAAATAGTAGTTTATGCCTGAAACAGTTGTTTGAGGTTGTACGGGCTCATTACATAATGCTTTCCGGTCCACATGAATTTGGCAATTTGTTCGTTGAATTTCTCAGTTGGATGAACTCCATCAAAGAACACATATTCACTTGGATTCTCACATAGTTGATACTCTCCCGGTTTACCACAGCTTGTAACTCCTCTGTATGGACCACTCCCACAGCATGCCTCTTTCCCTTCCTTGAACCCTGTTCATGCCAACTCCGCCCGTAATTTTTATCCAACTATGATAGTCTAGTTAATCGTTTATCTTTATAATAAGACGAAACTTACCATATTCTGAAGGATTGCCAAATGTGTTTCTTTCTGCAGTATATAAATCAAAATTTGAGTACTTGAAACCTTTCAGCTCTCTTTCCAACTCCTTGAGCACTTTATAAAAAGCTCTGTTGTGTAATTTTGCCAGAGTTGTAGCTTCTTCCAAGCACTTGCTTGAGTTATTCGTCAGCTTATTAATTGCTCGTCCCAATGGTAGACAACCCAACTGCCCCAAATTCATAAATCCGAATTTCCTTCCACCGATTTGGTAGATTTCCTGAAAGCAAATCCTGATCAGATGAAACTGTCAAAGGAAAGATGAAAGAAACAGAGGAAAGTTTATGTGTATGTTCTTACTTTGATCATACTTGTTATGTTGCCGATGACCATGCCAACATATTGTTCCCTAGAATAGTGTTGAAGTACGGTGGAATTTGCAGTGAAAATTACTCCATAATCATTGTTTCCAATCGTGATCAAGTAAATGGCTCTGGAAAACAATGTCTTAGCCTCTTTTTCACCTAGTTTCTGGCCTAGTTGCTTCTCCACCTTCTTGAAATAAGTAAGCTGAGTTTTCAGGTCTATAGTCTGGAAAAAAGACAGTGAATAACACATTCAGATTAAACAGATAACTAATGAAGTTTATATCTTTTAATCAAAAACTCGAGTTTTGAGCTCAAACGAAACCATCTATATTCGAAGAATCTATCTTTTATATGAATTCTTCATCGTTCAAACTAAGTCAATCTAAATATTTAAACAAGTTGAGTCAAACTTAGAGTAACTCAGGAATCGTTTGTTTATAACCCATCGAAATGGGTAGAAAACAAATGAGAAGTAAATGTATGTGTGTGTTTATGGAAAGATGAAGCATACATACCATTCCAGAATAAGTTTCAACTAAAGCACCAGCTCCACCTGAAGCAAAATTCACTCCGTTTGTATAATAATCATTGCCAGGCTGAAGATAAGGTGAAATCAGGGGTAATTTCATGTACCCGGCTACAAGAAAAGAATTGGCAAGAATCAAAGTTAATCAGTAGCAGCAATCGTTAATGCCAGGAAGGTGAAAAGCAATTATTCTGCAGGGTATCTTTCTTTACCAATAAAATCAGGAATTATTCTTCCATCAGAGAACCTTCCTGCGGGACGTTTGAAGAAGGTTTCTCCGTACGGAAAGGTTGCCAGGTAAGAAGCATTCTTGATGTAGTTATTGTTGCCAGAATCAAACAATGAATCTCCTAAGATGAACAAGGCAGTATGGTTGTTTGAAGAATGGAAATGGGTTGGAATACTGGTTGTTGGGATTACAAGAATTGCAAGGAAAATCAAGAAAGGGAAATCTGATCTTGAACTTGCCATTTTAGTCAGTTCATAACTTGATCATCTCAGGTTGCAATGGCTTTTTTTATAGTGGACTTATGCTGGACCAGGTTTATACTTGTAAATTGGTAACTACTATCATTGATCTTGACTCGAATCGAATTTTTTTAAATTTTATCGAATTAAATACTCATAAATATCTGATGTATCATCGCATGTAGTCTAGAAGGGATGAAAAGTAAAGAGAAATGTGGGATGATTGGATTAGTAGACTTTTTCAAATCTGGCAGACTTGGAATATTGAGATGTATGAGTCAAACTAAGCAAGAAATAAACTAGTCTGAATTATTCTATTTTCAGATTTGTTTATTTATTTGAAATACAGAATTTATAGATTTTAATAATATTTTAATAATAAAATCAAATAAATCATATTTTCTCATGAATAAAAATGAAAGAATTTGAAAAATTCATCTCATAGTTGGAAATTTGAATTCTATCAAAACAAAAGAATTCATGTATAAGAGGGAATTCATCAATAAAATTAATATTTCTAGATATTTTCTAGAAGTATACATCTCAAGTCAACCAGACCAAGAACAAAGATGAATTTCCTGTGTAATAAGGCATTTATGAATAAATCTGAAATTGGATATGATTTTTAATACTAAGAAAAGGACTAGACCAATTGGAATATGACATTTTTGAAGCTTCCAAAACAAGTCCAAAGTCAACTTCTTTTTATTAAAATATTTATATTTATTGCTTATTAATAATTGAATTTTTATTTGATTATAAATTTTTTAATCTAATATTTTATCTATTTAGTATGATATATTTATATACCCAATTTTCTTTTTTACTATTTAAAAATAAAATTTTCATTATTAGTATTTTATAATGTATTTTAATTTAAATATTAAATATTAAATATTAAATATTATTTCAAGATTTCATATTCAAGGCAATTTTTATTTATTTATAAAGGTAAATTTATCAAAATTTATATAAAAATAACTAATACAATGCTTTATTTATTTATTTATTTATTTATTTTTTAGAATAAAACTTTCAAATAAAAAATTTTATAGAATTTTTAAATTAAATTTTTTAAAATTCAATTCAATTTTATACTAAAAATTTCAGTTGGATTTTTGTTTGCAACCTGGTGGGCTAAGTAGCCACAGATTCGAGAATCCTTATGGAAAGAAAGGGCCATTTTTAGGGCCAGTTCTGGTTAGTCATCCGGGCCGTAAGTAGTTCAATTGGGTTTGAAGTATCAGCAGCCGCCGAAACCATTACTATTTCTAATAACCACAGCTCATCTAAACCAACTCCGTTACGCAGAAATGAAGACCAAGTTATTCATAACTTTCCCCAGCTAGTTACGGGGGAAGTTATTCATTACTATCAACAGCAATTGTTGATACCAGGAAGATGAAAAGAAAGTATTCTACAGGTATCTTTCTTTACCAATAAAACCAGGAATTATTCCTCCATCAGAGAACTTTCCTGCGGGACAGGTTTCTCCGTACGGAAAGGAATTTGCCTGGTTAGAAGCATTCTTGAGGTAGTTATTGTTGCCAGAATCAAACAATGAATCTCCGAAGATGAACAAGGCAGTATGGTTGTGTGAAGAATGGAAATGGGTTGGCAAACTGATTGTTGGGATTACAAGGATTGCAAGGAGAATCGAGAAATGGAAATCTGACCTTGAACTTGCCATTTTGATCAGTTTATAACTTCTTGATGATCTTAGGTTTCAGTGGCTTTTTTATAGTGGACTTGTGCTGAACGAGGTTTGAACTTGTACAAGGGGGGTAACTGGGTAATGGGTACTTGAAAGTTTAAGTTCCAATCTGTTTTATAAATTTAAAATACCCAAACTCGATTCAAACTTATTTTATATTATTCGAACCCACAAAAAAGAAATCCCCATGTAATAAGGCATTTATGAATAAATCTGATATTGGGTGTGATGTTGTTTAATATTAAGACAAGGACTAGGCCAATTGGAATATGACATTTTTAAAGCTTCCAAACACAACTAAATCTTCCAAAGTCTAACTTCTTTTTGTACAAATATTTCTATTTATCAAATTTTTATTAGACTATATATTTTTAATCTAATTTTAAACAGTATTTTATCTACTTATATATATCGATTTTTTTATTATTTAAAAATAAATTCTCATTATTTTTTTATTATCGATATCGATTTTCAAATATTTTATCACAACCTCATGTTCTCTTACAAATTTAACTAGTAGATGAGTTGCAATTTTTATTTATTTATTTCTCAGAATTTACATAAAATTAACTAATATAATGTTTTATTTATTTATTTATTTTTAAGAATAGCACTTTTCAATAATAATTTTAATTAATAAAATATTTAAGGTTATTTTTACTTTTTCATAAAAAGATGGACCAATTAGCATTTTATCACATCATAAATTTAAAATTAAAAAAATATTACCTGATATTATATTTTAAAATTTTATCGCTTTTAGTCAAAATAATTTTTATAATCCAACCAAAAAAGATAATAGTTTTTCCATTTAAAAGAATGAAATTTAATGCACAAATTATGTATTGATAAGATATATAATTATTAACATATAATATTTATTTTCTAAGGGGTCAATAAAATAATTAAATAATTGCATTTTATAGTTTTATAATAAAAATTCCTCAGCATTTTTCAAAATAAAATGACTAAAATACAATAAAATGTAATATTTGAATTTTAATTAGTGAGAATTAGATGTGACTTCAATTTATTTGTGATGTGTTAAGTGGAATAATTAAATTAACAATTATTTGCTTATTTTAATTTTTAAAATTAAATGAATAGGATAATACAATCACCTACTCACTTATCTATATTTGTTTTATCTATATTTATTATGTATGTCACTCATTTATTTATTGTCATTACAAGAAAAAGGGTCTATCTCAACATTTTTTTCTTATCTTAAAGAAGAAGCGTTGATAATCTTATTTCATATGTAATTATTAATTATGCAATGTATGAGCGTTAGGAAATTTGAATTCATTTAATTACACTTTATCAAAAGCATTAGCAATAAAATAATATTTTTAATTTAACTATGCTTATTTTTTTACATTAAGAAATTTGAATTCATTTAATAACGCTTTATCAAAAGCATTGGTAATAAAATAATATTTAAAATTTAACAACACTTTGTTTTTAACATCAGTTTTTCATTTGTCTTAGAAATTTTAATTAATTCTTCTAAATTTATTTGTTAAAACATTTATTATATGGTAAGACATGAGAAGTCAAGTCATATGTTGTAATTTTTATAAAAAATTAAGTTGTTAAGTCATATAATTTATAAGTTATATATTATAATTTTTATGAGAAATTAAGTCATATATATTATAATTAGGTCATCTAAAATTTATGAGAAATTAAGTCATTTGTTATAATTTTTGTTGTTTGAAAAAAATTGAACAAAAAAAATGAAGTAATTTTCCAAATCAATTTGTTCTTTTCCATAGCTACTATCAAAATCAATTCCTCTAATGGATTTTTTAGTGTAATGGATCCAAATTCACAACATATTATAAATTTTAGCTTTTCCTCCATGTCATTCCCAGGTTAATTTTTCATGTTAAGTAACGCATCCAGTGCTGAATGTTTCACTATAAAATTGTATCTTGCAAATTTCTTAGGTTTTTAATGAGATTGACAAAAGGTGAAGATGAGATTAATCCGGGAAATGGTGCAGCATAGTCAGATTTAGCAAAGTGGAAATGGGCGAGCACTGAAGAAGTTGTAATAGTTGAAGACTTGGTTTCTGTATCAGCGTCAACAAAGTAACAGTTAGATCACTAGATCAGCATCAACAAGGTCAGCTTCAGCCTTCAACTTATTACTGATAGTTGTTGAGGGATGAATTGAGAATAAATGCATGTATTAACATTGTTTGATGGCTGATAGTTGTTAATTATTGTTCTAATTAAAAGATAAGGTCCATACATGTTTCATGAAATATAATAATCAGTAGGTGAGTTTGGCTTTTAAACATATTTTCTCATGCAAGGTATGCGATAAAGAAAGATATGAAGAGTTGACTAATAGGCTTAGCGAATATTACTTTATCGTAAGTTACGTTAACAAATACAGGTATAGATTGGAATCCTCAAAAGATATCGGCTATTCAAATAGCAGCAGCTACTATAGGATGCTGATTAGCTTTTGTACAAGAGAGTAAGATCTTATTTTTCACGCAGAAAGTTAATGTTTCTCCCTCCCTGTATGGAAGATGTACAAAGGTGATTTTCATTCTCATAAATCACTAGATTATGAAGCATTGAATCCAAGTGTTGGAAAAATTCTTGGGTGATCCGGATTCATCATGTAGAATTATGAACCCATTAATGGTATATTGATATGTGTCAATTTTTATTAAATGTCAAGTATTGATTGATTTTATATTGATTATGTGTAATTATTATTAATTGTTAATATATAAATGATAATCAATTAATGTTTCACATTTAATAAAAATTGATACATGTCAATATACCATTAACGGGTTCATAATCCTACGTGGTGAATCCGGATCACCCATCCGGATCACCGAAGAATTTCTCCCAAGTGTTGACATAATCTTTCTGTCTTTGGACATTCAGATTGTTGGTGTGTGTCCTTTCTTTGCCAATGAACATTAAAAGCTTTTCGATAAATTCTGGTAGTTTGTGAGCTGTTATTTTAAAGTTACAGTCATAAATGATGAAGAATTCCTATCAGATGTTACTCCTTTCGATAAACAATTGATTGGGTCTTGTTAACCTTTAGAAGTTGGAGCCACTGATCCCCAAACACAATTCTTTGTAAGATCGTATGTTTAAGCAGCTATTAGGTATATCATTCAAAGGCTCATGCAGTATTGAATAAGTACAAGCATGTCATCGTCTTACTTCTCCTTTGCCTCTATATACAAATAATATACTCCTGGTGTTTGCAGACATAATTAGTTCTTTGATGTACCATAATGTACAAGTATCTGTATAGGGGTCTGTCTACTGGCGCGAACCAACTTATGACCAGTGCTTATGGATGCATGAAAAGTTGTCAGAGAAAGCTGGCTTCGGTTGCATATTTGGTGCCCTTGCGGACACCATGAATACCATTTAACTTCACTGCTTCTTCGTTTGCAGATATGTTGTTTGGAAAAGTATCATCACATTTACCATTGAACTTCACTGATTTTAATTTTTGAACAATCAATTTATAAAATACTTTGTGTTGTTTTGTCTTCACTATTTCTCCGTATAAATTCTTTTATGCTTGGCTTCATTTTGAATTTAAAAGGTGTAGTCCACATTTTGTAAGCCTTGCCAATTAGAACTCCCAACATTTTATAAGTGTTACCAATTAGAACTCCTAACGTTTTGTAAGCATTGGCAATTTTAAGCTCTCAACATAATGTAAACGTTAGTAATTTGACCTCCCAATGTATTATAAGTGTGGGCAACTTCTTGTGTAAGTAACTCATTTCACAACGCTTTTTTGCATTGGTAACTCAAAAAAATGTTGACATAGACTTATTTTCTTGTAGTGTATATTACATATATTACCATCATGTTGTATTATATGATTATTTATTTATATCGGATTTCGTGTTAACCTTAAATTTATTATGCATACAAATCAAGACAATCTAACTATAATTCTTTATTATAATACTCATTTAATTTATAATATTTTCAATAAATGTATATATTTTAAAAAAATCCAAACATTTGATGAATGAATTGTATAATTTAAAAGATTTATAATTTTAAGAAGAGTAGATGAAATAGATAATATGTACATATATCTAATTTTACATGTGTTAAAAATAAAATATTTATGAAACATCGTATAAACTTCACAAAAATAAGAAATTTAGGATGTACAAAATAATTCAAACCAAACAAGATAATAGTTTTGTTCATTTAAATGATTGAAATTTAATGCATAAATTATGTATCGATTAGTCATATTGTGAAACTTTGATGAAAAACATAATATTTTTTAAATAATATTCATAATTTGTTGTTATATTTGAAATATGAATATTAAAAATATTGAAATTTATAGGCATATTTTTTTATTTTGTAAATATGGAGTTAATTGAAGAAGTCAAACATCATATCAAATTATTATTTTTAATTATCATATCACATTATATTCATAATTTTAAATAAAAAAAAAGATTATGTGATAATTATAATTACTATAAATTAATTTTAATTTGTTATATATTATTGTTTGAAATTTAATGATATTCAAATTGACTATTTAGAGTGACGATGTAATAAGTTTATTTATAATTGAATGTTGAAAGTAGAGTTGATTGAAAAACTGGAATATAATATAATATAATATAATAGGCTACTTTAATAGCTAATTATATTATTATTAAATAATATATTAATTAATTCAAAACTTAACATTATTTTCTACCATCATTTTTAAGGATTGAAATGATTAATAATTTTCATATTCATATTAATAGTATAATTAAACTTAATTTAAATAATAAAATTAATATAAATAAAAAATCATATAATCCAATTTTCCTCAATTTCAAATGGAAAATAGAAAATATAGCAATTACATAACATAATATTCAAACAATTGCTGGCGTTGCTACTACTTAACGAATAATAAGATTAGGATTGACCCACTTGTTTTGTCCTCTGTGTTGCTCTTCTTTGCAAAGTTTCTCTATGATTGTGCTTCCATTGATGTGGAGTTTCTTGAGGGTTTCCGATTGATAAATATAGTTTGACAATGCCTTCAACTTTAGACAGTCATAAAGATGCAAATTGCTAAGACGAGGCATAATGGCAAAATTAGAGCAAACCTCAACACTCTCCCATCCCTCCCATTCTTCCATTTCAAAAAACAACAAAGACTTCAATTTGGGAAAAGCCACAGGTGCAACCATTGATGATGATTCTGAAACCTCATCCCCAACATTCTTTCCACTTTCCATTCCTACAAACCCCCCACCCAACCTTTTAATGCTTCTCATATTCCACAATTCAAGCCACTCCAGCGTTGGCAACTTCCACAATAGCGGTAAATGGTCGCAGTTAAAGTGTTTCAATGACAACCTTTTCAGATTATTTAATGTTATCAACCAATTTGGAAAAACTTTGGTCCCTTTGTATCCATTTATATCTAATATTTCAACGCTTAGAGACGGCCATAAGGCTTCTACTACTTGTTCATGATGACTTGCCATCTCTTCCCTTTCTTCACTATCACCAAAATTTAACCCCAAATTGGTGATTTGATTCATTTTGTTGAGTAGTGCTTCCTTGGCTTCTTCTACACCCACATTTCCCAAATTCCTAATCCGAAGTTGTCCCTCAAGATTTTTAAAATTTTTCAAATCTCCAATACTACAATTATCTTCATTTGCGCCTCTATCTATTACAAAGCTCCCTAATCTCCTAAGTTTACTTAATGTGGAAACTCCTCTAGGAATCGGAGAATCACACCCTAAATTATCCAAATGCCTCAAATTGATTAGTTTCTCCATCCCTTTTGGCAGATCCAAATCATTACATCCACTAACATCTAATGTTTGCAAATTATATAATTCACATACATTTTCATGCAATTTCCTCAAATCAAAATTATCGGACAAATCAAGCTGCCTCAAATGAACTAATTTACCTACGGATGCTGGGATTTCCTCAAAATAACAGTTACTAAGGATCAATGATCTCAAACAAATCAATTTATCAAACAAACTAGATAGAGTTTCCTCAGTTATTATCTTACCATGAAACTGATACCAAATGTCCGGCTGAAGCCAAAAGGTGCGCAGCTTCTCCAATTTGAAAATGGAGCTCGGCAATGAACCCTCTCTTCCAAGTCCTATCCTCAAGTGACGTGTCTTTGGTGACAAAGTTGGTAGCTCTGTTAGCTCTTCTGATTTATTGATCTCCATGCTAAAACACTCTTCCCTTCTAAGATATTGTGCAAAATCACGTAGCACATCATGCATTTTATAATGCCAACAAGTATCATCTAATTGAAAGAAACAACGTCTAGCTAAACTTTGAAAGTGCTCCTCACCACATTTCTCCATAGCATTTTTTATTCTTGAAGTTGTCCCAAGATAACCTTGAGCCAACCACATTGCAATTAACTTAGACTTATCTATTCGATGATCCTCGGGGAAGATTGCATAATATGAAAAACATTGCCTTATTTTTGAAGGTAAATCATAATAGCTCAACCATAACGAGGCTAAACCTGTTTGACCTTCCCATATTCCAGGTAGTTCCCATAGCTCACTATTCAACACATCCTCCCATTCTTGCAATGAATTTTTCCAACGCAAAATGCCTCCTAGA
>CANYBF010668280.1:0-19632 GCA_948192965.1 Dalechampia spathulata
CAACTATCGTTGAATAGTTTAGGGATAGTAAATATATTGTGCATGTACATAAAATGTAAATATTATAACTAACCAGCTAATATAAAAGATATAGGTAAAAGGGATTGATAGTTAGTTTTATAGATATGATATAATGCATTGAGTTTATAACTTTTCTTAAATGAAAAAAAATTAACATAATCCTTGTAAGGTGATTCATAGGTTTCAATTAATAACGAATTCATTAATCATTCCACGAAAAGCATGTTTCATTAATTCGAGTATGATAATGTTGATGATTGGTAACACAAGCAAAGCCAAACTTAAAAGCTAAATTTGTTAAATACATAATCTAGCAAGGTAATTGGACTGAAATGCCATAGTAACCAAAAAGCATTAACTAAATGTTTGGGTTCATGTATACATGATTGTTGAATCCCTTGCTAATCATTTGATAATCATTAGATTAGGATGGACAAAAGTTAATGTATGTTATGTGTTTAGAAGCATAAAATCTTAAAATTTGTATGTTGAATAAGTACGTATTAAAGATTTAAATCTTATGTTCATATGTTGTACATGAGTGATGAATGCACAACTAAATATTGGGTCCACATGCATTACATGATTCCATTCTTAAGGGAGCTAATGGAATGAATGAATGAATGAATGATCAGGGATTGCCGAATTGATATTAAGGTTGGAAATATGATTTCATACATAGAATTGATATATGATTATTATACAAGAGTCATTATAATAGTTGACCAAATATGTTTGTGATTGTAGAGATATACATATGAAAATATGTTATAACTTATGAATGTTTGAAGGGAAATGTTTGGTAAGACAAAAATGGAATGATGCAATATGTAAATACTTAAACATGTGGATAGTATTAAATAACATAAGTATATGTATGAGTGAGATTTTTATTGTGATCTAGAGCGAATCGAGTTTTACAATAGATGATATCGGAGTATCTTTTGAAGCAAATATCAAACTTTTTGAAAGGTTTCAGTCTTGATACGAATTCACGAGAGGTAGTAAATTGGAATTGCCACCTTGATGATTCTGGAAAAATGATTTAATCGATTCGTTAAATAATTTAAAGATTGAGTTTAGGTGATGTAAATTTATTCATTTAAAGTTTCATATTCATTTTCACCATATTAAATGATTAATTATTCTAAATAGATGGTTTTCATTCGTTAGCATCAGTAAATCAATTAACATAATAACGTAACATAAAAGCAAATAAAGTATGGAATCAAGTAAGCAAGTAAAACATAGAAAGGATTGAAAAGATCGGAGATGTATGCGGGAAAGGCGAAATTTAGAATAAACAGCTTATTTTATTACATAGGAAACAGACGCAATCTATGTACTATTATTAATTTTACTCACAAGGCTGTTAATATTGGCTCTGGGCTTGGAAATTGCTTTTATCAAGTTTGGTATGAATGACGATAATGTGATTATTTGTATTATTCTCTTTCACCACAAGATCTACTCTTGCGATTAAATATCCGCGAAACTAAATCATGGGTTGGACTTGTACGTTGAATTTAGTGACTTTGTGTTTACCTATCAATCGTCTAACTTAGAGATGTCATCATATATATATACACACACACACACATATATATATATATATATATATGCATGCCAAGTAAAGACCATTGTAAAATATGGAACAAATGAGACCTTAAATGAACGAAAAAGTGATGCAATTGAATATGGATTAGGGTAAGCGAGAAAGTGGATATTCTAACTAAGACTAATATTAGTTTTACGTGATCTTATTTTGCATGGTCAGTATTCAGAACGTATCCTTCACATTATTATATGGATAAAAAGAAGTAAATTAATCCGACCAAAGATGCTTTAATTGCATGAATAAAGAAACCAAGTTAGCATGAATTTAAAATTCTAAACTTGTATTCGAAGATTTAAAATTAAATTAACATTCATTCATGAACCTATGATTTCTTAATATATACCTATACCTATTCCTATTCCTATTCCTATTGCATTTCACGAAGAATATCGTATACGTTTGGATCCTGATTGCAATGTTTTCAAAGGATAAATATCCTTTCATCATTTTTAAGCAATTTTCAAAAATCAATTTACATGAATTTTAAAGTTTATCGTTCAAAGGTATATAAAAAATAATAAATCAATTTTTTTGGGTTTAGCTGCTCCATTGGAAAATATAGAAAAATAAAATTAACAATATAATATGATTTTAAAATATAAGAATATTATTTCGATAGTTCAAAATCATGCATGTTCTTTTTTTTTTTTCTCTATCAACGAAAGGAATTCCTTTTTTTAATGACAATGGAAAGGATTTCTTCAAACAGTTGATGGAAAGAATATGTTATTTTATGTAGGCATCAAGGCAGCCTTTTATCTTTAAATAGATTAAGCAAAGAAGATGCATTGCTTTCTTTTGTACTTTTTTTTTCCAATTTTATTTGATTCCTTGTGTATTTTTTGCTTCTTCTGGTATATAATATAGTATCAGGAGGGCTTTATTGAGCTACAGATAATACGATGCAGCCAGTGGAAAGAGGTGTGGAGAGGGCGAGTGTTGCAGGGCTGGCCCTCGAAGGCGTTCGAGATGTCAGCATTGCAGGAATGGCAGTGCCGTATCAAGCCTTCATAGAAGAAGACTGGGAAGGGTTGAAAAGGTACTTGGAAGATAACAAAGGCATTGTGACGTCTCCGTTGACAGTCAATAAAGACACCGCCCTCCATATTGCAATATACAGCGGAAACACCGGGCTTGTCGAAACTATCATTGAAATCGCCAAGGAAGTTCAATTCGCCGAGGAAAGTTTGACTGAAAGTCCTTTTCTGGTTAAAAACGACTATGGAAACACTGTTCTTCACGAGGCAGCTGCTGCCGGAAATGTTGGAGTTGCGAAACAATTGTTGGATTGTGAAAGGACGCTGCTGAATGTTAAGAATAACCTAGGGGAAACCCCGCTTTATAGAGCTGCAGCTTTTGGCATGACAGAAATGGTGGAGTTTCTATCCGATAAAATTGAGAAGGAAACTGAAGTAGTTGTACGAACACACAGACAGAAGGGTCCTTTTATGAGCATCCATAGCAAGAGAAACGATGAAACTTCCATTCTTCATATTGCAGTTCATGCTGAGCACTTTGGTATGTATGTCAGCTTTTGGTTCTTACTCTTCAAACCAATGAATGCAAACAGTTTAATGTTTATCTTCAGCTTAACGTTGTCATTTCAGAAAATTTTCCACCATTTAAAATAAATGCCATGAATTGATGGGCTAACATTGTCTTCTTCATGTTTGGTACGGAAAACCAGAAACAGCATTATATCTGCAGAGGACAGATGACGCCCTTGGAGAGTTGAAGGATGAAAAGTCGAGGACTTGCCTGCACCTGCTAGCTAACATGCCCTCAGCTTATAAAAGTGGCCAACCCATGGGCAAATTGATGGGATTTTTCTATAATTGTACGTATCCAACAACACCAGATGACAGAAATAATAATAATAAAGCCAGTTTTAGTAACTTATTATTATATACATATGGAGTCGGTTTGGTTCAGGTCTTCCTGATGACAATCACTATGATGAGGATCACAAAACTATGGTATCTTGCAATAAAAAGGGTGACTTGGAGAGTGGAATGCACGCCAATCCTGCTCTCGTTACAAGCTATTTAAGGATTCGTGAAGGTAACAGATGCATGCCTCATACTGTACGCATGAACGCGAAAATATTAATAAGTAGCGGGTCATACTTATGAATTTTGCAAGTCCACATCATATCTGTTGACAGGTTAATGAGGTCCAATTCTGCCATTTTACTCCAGGTTAAACATGCCATATATACATATATATATGTTATGTTATATTATGCTTTGCTCAAGGTAATGCCACCTGCTTGCTTCCAAACGGGGTTTTGATTAACCGGCAATATTTTATTCTTTAATTGTGATTCCTGTGCTATGACAACTAACCAAGTTAAACGAAATTCCAGCAATTTCAAGGGCGTATCTCATCATTTGGAGATGCTTAGCTCAAGGTGCGCCCTGGTTTTGTACGATATATATGATTCATTTTGAGCGTCTGTGCGACCAATAAGCATGTTGAGAATTTAATCATGGGATTGACAGGATGGCCAGTGTTGGATAGAATCTGGAAAGACAAGAGAAGGCATGAATCTGTTATGGAACTAACGAGTTTGCTGGTGAGAAAAGATACGTCATGGGTGACAAGCTTTGTAGAGCCTGATATTGGAACAATTTCATTTGAAGAAGTGGTTGCTGATACGCCAAGAGCGATGGGGTCCAACGAGCAGACGCCTCCAACTCCTTTGCTAGTCGCAGCCAGCAATGGCATAATTGAGATAGTTAATGAGATACTGCGTGTGCATCCGCAGGCAGTGGAGCATGTTAGCAATAATGGCCAGAACATATTACATGTGGCAGTAAAGCATCGTCAAAGGGAGATCTTTCGTCGAGTCAAGAAGATGAAAATTCCAATGGCTATTTTAGCTCGCAAAATTGACTCTAATGGCTACACCTTGTTGCATCATGCTGCACATATGCATAATTATTTCGGAGGACACAAACCCAGCCCTGTGCTACAGTTACAAGGGGAGCTGTTATGGTTCGAGGTACGGAGGTTCAGGATAAAATTTTACATGAATTCCATTCCTTACATAAAATTATAAATCAACTAAGACTATTAGTAATTACGGGTTACGGGTACATAAATCCATATGATCAACTGGGTCTCCATGTTTTCCTTGGTCTCATGTACGTAACTAATAATCTTACTGACGATCTTATCGTGGGCGTGCAGCGAGTGAAGAAGATAATCCCTTCTCACTACATGATGCACCACAATATTAAGGGTAAGACCGCCCTTGCACTGTTTGAGGCGACACATGAAAAGCTTCACAAGGATGCTCAAGAATGGCTGAAGCGGACTTCTGAGTCATGTTCTGTTATTGCTGTACTCATTGCCACCGTTGCTTTCACTGCCATCTACACTGTTCCAGGCGGCACTGATGACAAGACAGGCCGTCCTGTTCTTCTCCGCTATCCTTTCTTCTCTGTTTTCACAGTTTTGGACATAATCTCCCTCGCCAGTTCTTTAACGTCAGTCGTGATGTTCCTTTCCATCCTCACATCTCCATTTCGGCTTCAAGATTTCCGCATATCTCTCCCTCGGAAACTTACCCTTGGCTTCACCTTTCTCTTCTTCTCCGTGGCAGCTACCATGCTTGCTTTCTCCGCAACCATTGTGCTCGAAATTCATTTGAAACAACAGTGGTCTACGAGTCTCATTTACACTGTTGCTTTCCTTCCCGTGACTGCATTTGCACTCATGCAGTTCCCCTTGTATCTGGCGTTCACCGGTGCTGTCAAGAACTCACTCAAAGTCTTCAGGAAGGCTCTGCCATGGACTTTCATCTGCCGTCTTTGTAGGATGACCAAGTCGTACGTGGGTGGCCTTAAGAAGAATTTTTCACTACCGTGATCACAACGGAAACGCTGCATTCCTTCCATTTCAGCTTCAGCTTGGCAAACATCTTTAAAACTGTTAATCGGTTTTTGCAAGTTCGATTTCCACAAGGCAAAAGCAAGATTCGAACTTTCTTTGTTATCTTTTTACTTGTTGATTAGTTATGGGAAATCTGATGTACGGAAGCATTGCTGGCCTTTGAAATGGAATTCCTCCTTCTTTCGTGTAATGAAAGCTATCATGTTTACAAATCTACGATAGCAGGACCATTTCTGGTGTATCACTCTCCCTACCCACAGAATATTATAGCCAACCACTTCGCCATCGATACTTGGCTCCACCCATGTTGTCCCCTTCTCAGTTGTTACTTGGCATTACAACCGTGGATCCTTGCTTATTTTTGATCCCTTGGACTTGTGATGTTGGTATGGTCCCGGGTCCTGTTTGATTTACCCTTTCTACCGGAACCCATCCATTTGTCCCTTTCTGCATGCCGTGGGTAAGAAATTCATCATCTAGCATAAGGTAATAAATCAATAGTTAATATATTGGAGAAAGAAAATGAAAGAACAAATAACATTATGAAGAGATGCTACCTTAAATCTTAAAAACTAATGATTACTATAGTAATTATAAATGACCAAACTCTGCCACTATACCTAACCATTCATTACATCTTCACATGTTCATCTTAAATTCATTTTATTGTGGGGAAAACTAATACAATAAAAACATGCCGTTAGTTGATTTGAGTAAATTAAAATTTAAAATACACCGTTTACTTTTTTGTGGTAATTTGATTGTTCATTGGACTTTTGCTATTTCCTTATCCGATCCACGCTACCTGCCTACCATATGACTTTATGCATATATATATATCTCCTTTCCTTGCTGTGAAAGATGCCCACCATATATGACTTGACATCACTCGTTCTTTCCTTTTCAACTTTTAATATTGGGTCAACCCCACTGGCCTTTCGTTCCCAATTGTTGATAGAAATTATTGATGATAACAAACGATTACATAAACGAAGCCTTCCCTTGCCATCTCACTTTCAAGTACTCTGATAGTTATTAGTTTCTCCTTAGCCAGCAATGGCTTATATCGTCCTCATCGCTTCAACTTTCCATGTGCTTTCCTCTTTGAAATGGGCCACTCAAACCTAAGCTAAAATACTGTCAAACAAATGACTTGATGAGTTTATCCGCGGAAAAGGGTATATGATGAAATAATGCAACCAAACCTCATGATTTGATTTGAAGCCGTGGCGCCCCTCGTAGCACAGAATGGTAGTAGAACATGATGCTTCCATGGAATAGCGTCGAGCATCATAAATATGGATTGGTTGGACGCAGCGACAATGATTTCACACCCGGCGATGTCTACTTGTCACTTTTCCTATTTTTCAAAGGAGAGCTGATTTTCTGCAAGACTTTCTTACCATTATATGTCCGACATGTCGTTGTACAATAAACATAAACATAATAAATTGGTCAATAGTTAAATTTTTAGGGTAGATTTTGATTTTAAATGAATTTCTTAGAGTCATTTGATTTAGTTTAAAATAAATCATGGGTGGAATGTTTTTTCGTAAGACATATCCTCTCGTTTGATGAATGCATGTAGGGTCGGCTGGACTCGAACTGTAGTTTAGAATGAGCTTGCGATTCCCACAGCCTTAACAAAAACATCTCGCCGGGTCCGAGCATGGAATGCTCAGGAGCCACCACCCAACAAGATACGCTCCCTTCATGCAGTAGTGGTAGGAGAAGCAACAATGCCTCCAACTCCCCCGAATTTGAGTTTTGGATGGTCCGAAATCCATCTGTTCCCGAACCAAATCTTTTATCCGCCGATGAATTATTTGTCGATGGTGTTCTCCTCCCTCTCCACCTCATCCACCTTCACAACCCCCATCCCTCGTCAGAACCCAATGATCCCCAGCCACAGCCCGATGATGAGCCTGGACCCCAGATATCACATAAATCGACCACTGCCCTTTTCACATCTTCGAAAAGATGGAAAGATATGTTCAAGAAAACTACTACAGCAGCAGCAACAAAGAACCAACAGCAACACAAAGGGAAAGAAAAGGAGAAGGAGAAAGAAAACAATAAAGATACAGAAAAGAAAAAGAAGAATCAAAGTAATGGGTCAGTCAGTTCTTCTGCTGAGTTGAATATCAATATATGGCCCTTTTCTCGCAGTAGATCCGCAGGTAACAGTGGAGCCCGGCCGAGATTTTTTCCTGGAACAGGCCGTAAGGTTAGCAGCGCTCCTTGCTCCCGGAGTAATTCGGCAGGAGAGTCTAAATCCAAGAAGTGGCCCAGTAGTCCGGGTCGTCCCGGCGTTCCTTTGGGTCGGAGCAGTCCTGTTTGGCAAGTTCGCAGAGCGAAAAGCAGCTACTTGGAGCCCGTAATTCGAAGCAGTGAGAAGATAATGACCAGAAAACAACATAAAACAAGGACCGACGACGAGAGAGAACCCAATGAAGCAAACTTGAATGTGCCCACAAACAGGCGGCACTTACATTGTACAAGTGATGAAAATAATGCAGTCAGCCGCTCAGGTGAAGGGGGTTGCATCTCTAACGAGGGAACCGGCGGTAACGTTTTTAGCCTGCGCACCCTCTTCACTAAAAAGGTCTATTAAGCAGTGTCTTAAATGTTTATTAATTCCTTAACTCTCCCTCTTGTTTGTGTATTGATATGATATTCGTTAAATCTGATTTTCCCACACAGAATGGATCAATTTGATATCGGTTACTTGTTCTGTTCTTGCCCTTGATCTGGCAACTGTAACAGCTCTGCAATCTTGGCACCATGGCAGTGTGCTTCTCTCTATTGCTGAGAGCCTACCTTTTCGTTTCTTGCATCCATTTAATGACAGAATTTTCGAAGCATACATATAGAGATTATGAACTTATCAATTAGAAGGTTTAGAACCGTCAGACTTTCGCATTCGGCCTCATGAATGTTGTTCTATTATTCCTTTCCATGAAAATTGTTGAGCCAAGTTCCGACCCACAAGTTGTATTCTTGGTTTCTCAGTTTCGCTTCTTCTGAAATGAAAGATTCATGAGACTATTTATATAGAATTTATGCAATTGTTGTTTACTTAAACTATGATTTTAGATATAATGCAACCAAAACTTTGATTTAATTCTTTGTAAACAGGTCTAGGTTTTAGTTCTTATGATTAAATATAAAAAAGCCTTAAAATAATAACTATATAATAATTTTTAAAATAATATTCAAAGTTGTTTTCTTAAAATGATTAATTATTAATTATCAAAATAATTAATAAAATGACTTCCTTTCGTAATTTAATCTTCTAGCTCATCAAGTAGATATTATTAAAGCTAAATTTATCATTATCTATGGCACCCTCATCATCATCTAAACATATCTATTAGGGTATTATTATCATAATGTAAAGCTATCATCATCATTTAATTAAATTTGTCATTCCATATCATCATCATCTATCTACAACTACAATGCTATGAAGTTATTATCATTGGTCCAAAATTATATAATATTCTCCATTTTACTACCAAAAAATAACATTTTATCATATTTTATTTTCTTATTATGATTTATTCAAAATTAAATTAATTTATTTATATTGGTTTATCGTAAATACTAGTTATAATCATTGATTCAAGCTTAATTATTTATATTTTAATTTTTTAAGTAAATAGTTAATTAATTATATCAAATTTATAATTTTGGTAACTTTTTACTAATTAAATAATTAAAAATGTCCCATTTTGACACGAGGGTGCATAAAAGAGCGAAGCCGAACCCAACCCACCACTGCCACCCCCGTCTTTCAATCCGATCTATGGCATCACGAGACAAGAAACCCGCTGCTAGTCGAGGTATTCGCACTCTCTCTGATCTCAACCGCCACACAGCTCACGACTCCGATAGCGACGACGACGCTCCTCAAGAATACTACACTGGCGGCGAGAAAAGGTTCGCTAAAATTTCCATCTCTCTTCCCCTCACCGTCTAATTCAATTCCAATTTACAAGTTGTTTTATAATTTGATTGATGGTTTAATAAAGAGTATCATTCCTTTTTAACTAGATATTTCCAGACGTGATATTGATATTCTCAATTGATCTCCATGGTTTGATGATTTTTTTAGCATATTGTTATTTACCCTTTTTTTTTTTATCATTTCCTTCTTATTTTTAGTCGGTTCTGACTGGATTCGAACATGCGATTTTGCTTTCCTAGCACCAATTGAGCTATTCCTCATTAATACAGTAAAAATTAGGAGTTTTACTTGACTTCAAGCTAAACTGTTTGAACAAAATCCTATTTGGCGAGGGACAGTGAGAGAGAGTTAACTAATTAGGTTTCAAATTTGAGATCTCGTAGTCTTGCGAAAGTTTTAATATCAGCTGAGCTGCACCCGATCGGGAGATGGTTACTTACTATATTCACTTAAGAACAATTCCGAGAAGCAACTCTGTGCCTGCAATTGCTAGCCGTTTCTTTTAAATTCTCTTTTTTTCGGTTCTCATTATATTTATTTCTCATAATTTTGAAGCAATCAACTGACTGTATTGAGGAGTTTCTACCGTCTTTGCATGTAACGACGTGTTCTTTCGATAGCAACCTTTTGTCTTTCGTAATAATGACCAGAGGAATTCTAGCGGATTTTGAGTGGCTTTGTATTTCATGGGATAAATTATATCAGTTGTTGACTGAATGTTAAATTGTCTACCTGTCGAGGAATTTCTACTGTCTTCGCATGAAGATCTTTTTTCTTTTTTGGAGCATAAATTTCAGTAGTTCTGAAGAATCGTATTGGAATGACATGATTTTAGTTATACAGCAAAAAAATATTATAGGGGGAAATGTTTTAACATTTCCTTCAAAAGTTTTTTATCATGTAGAATCATAAATGTGAAATGTGGAGTTTGATTGCAACACCTGATACACATCTCTTTCATTGTTGCCTGCACATGATTGGATGCAGCTGTTATGTCCTTATCCATGTTCTAACATATTCATTTATTTGCCTATTGCATGTTTTAATGCCTTACATTGTCACTTGCAGCGGTATGCTTGTTCAAGACCCTACAAAGGGCAATAGTAATGATGTAGATGAAATCTTCAATCAAGCTAGGCAATTGGGAGCTGTTGAAGGTCCTCTTGATCAGTTCCGTCCATCTTCAAGCTCGAGAAGCTTCACTGGAACTGGTAGATTACTCTCAGGGGAGACTGTACCATCTGCTCCTCAGCAACCTGTGGCTGTCATTCACAATATTGTTTTCTGGACAAATGGTTTTACCATTAATGATGGCCCACTGAGGAGGTTGGATGATCCTGAGAATGCATCTTTCTTGGAGGTAATGAGAATGTCTGTTTCAGTATTGATAAAAATTAAAACAAATCTCAAACTTAGAAATCAAAACAAAAACATATTGTAATATTTTGTGTCAAAGGTAGGTGACTTTTGTTCTTTGCAACTACTCTATAGACCGTCAGATGTACAAGAAAAATGTTAAGCAATATCATTAAATCAGGTATTTGGCTGGTTGCCAATTAGCCAATTTGCAGATTTGGAACATACTTTGTTTTCCGGCACTTGTTTATATTGTTATCTAGATGATTTCTTGATCTCTGTCCTTTTCTCGCATTTATTTTAATGTGTAAATGATAATATTGTTTTCTATCATTTCTAATGCAGAGCATAAGAAAATCTGAATGTCCAAAGGAGCTTGAGCCTGCAGATAGGAGGTCTCCGGTTCATGTCAATTTGATAAGAAGGGATGAGAACTGCCCTGTGAGTTTTTTCTTGGATAGCAGGCTTACAAAATTTATCATAGCAAGATGAGATCATTTTCGTTGAGAATATCATAGTGCAAACGTGTCATGAATGCAGTCTAAATGCTCTTTAACATGATCGGTGGTTTGTTTTGTGGCAGGAACCAGAGAAGCAGCGGCATGTTCCATTTCAAGGTGTAGGGAGAACTCTAGGTAGTAGTAGCAGCAGCAGTGCGGCAACAGAATCGGGTGCTTTGAATTTGAACACAGCTCCAGCTCCTTCCATGGGTCTAGTAGTTGATGAAACATTGCCATCGACTTCAATTCAGCTGAGGATGGCCGATGGAACCCGTATGATAACTCACTTCAATTACCACCACACGGTGAATGACATCAGAAATTTCATTAACGCATCATCACCTGGTGGTGGTCAGAATTATCAGCTGCAGTTGATGGGATTTCCGCCAAAGCTTCTAGATGATCCAACTCAAACAATAGAGCAAGCAGGGCTCGCAAATTCAGTTGTTATTCAGAAATTCTAGCTACATGGTTGTGCACTTTTTATTATTACGCTGCTGCTTGTACCAAGTCGACCCATTTTATGAACATACGGATATGGACCCACCCCATTTCACACTTGCAACAGATGATAAAGTCGTGGATGTTGGAATTTGAAATTTATGATGTAGACTGCGATGCTTCTTATTTTACCTCTTTCACATTCATCCACTTATTCTATGCATATGGTTTTCTCACCAAAACTCCCCTTTCCTATTAACTTTACCTTAAATTTGCTATTTGAATTCACTCTCGAGGAGTAATATTTGGAAATCAGAAGATCACTCTTAAGAATGTTTATGTGGGGAACATTCATACATATTAACAATATAAGACGAGCTTATTTAATTATGTGGGTAAATATATCAGCAAGTACAGACAAAACCCACAACGTAACAGATCACAGCTGCAAGGGTGACGGTCTCCTCTCTCCGTTTTCTCTCTATGACAAGACCCGCCTAGGGTTCCTCCTCCCCCTCCAATTCGATTCTCTTCCCGGAATTCTTTGCACCTCCATGGCCAAAACCAGACCTGGCCATGTCTCCAATTCCAAAGCTACCAAACGAGAACTTGACTCTTACACCATTCGTGGCACCAACAAAATCGTCAAAGGTATCTTTATGCATGCCCTCAATGCTTTGTACCAACTGGGTGTCCATTTTTTCTTTCAAAGGTCTCACCTTTTCCATTTCTGTTTTGTTAGTTGGGGATTGTGTCTTGATGAGACCATTTGATGCCGGAAAGCCCCCGTACGTTGCCAAAATAGAGGGGATCGAGGCGGACATTAGAAACAATGTCAAAGTTAGAGTGAGGTGGTACTATCGTCCTGAGGAGGCTCTGGGTGGCCGCAGACAGTTTCATGGGGCCAAAGAGCTTTTCTTGTCCGACCATTATGATGTGCAGAGCGGTCATACTATCGAAGGGAAGTGCACAGTTCACTCTTTTAAGAACTATACTAAGCTTGAGGATGTCGGGGTCGAGGACTACTATTGTAGGTTTGAGTATAAAGCTGCTACCGGTGCCTTTACTCCTGACCGTGTTGCTGTGTGAGTTTTACTTTATATTTCTTTTGGATATTCCTACTTTATGGTTCAGTCGCTGAGTCATATTCGTTTGCCTTTTTCATTTGTTTCTTTTCTTTTTTCAAGGTATTGTAAATGTGAGATGCCATACAACCCAGATGACCTTATGGTGCAATGTGAGGGTTGCAAAGACTGGTAAGATTCATTTTTTCTTCTGGAATTGAACATTTTGCGAGTCACTACCTTCTGTTACATGTATAGGAAGTTACAGGATATCTTTCATTTGCATGTGCACGAATGGTGAAACCATTATTACGTCCCTCTTTGATCCACCTTTAGAAGTGGGTGGAAAATCCTAAATCTCAGTGTTGAACTCTGCAAGTTGTCCATGCTTATACAAACAACAATTGATTTATGAATTTTGACGGGAAAAGAAAAGGAAGGTAATTCCAACGTTAGAGAAGATCTTACAATTTGAGAGGAGAGTACTAAAGCTGATTTATATAAATATATTTCTTGAACATTTTAACCTTTTTCTCCTTTGTCATTTCTTAGACTAACTTCAATGGATGCTTTTCTGGTGTACCTATTTTCCCATGTAAATATACATCATTTGAAGGGCTTTTTTTTTTTTCCTCAAAATGGGAGTTTTTTCTCCTGTTTAATGTCAGCATTTTTTTGATGATGACCACATGATTAATTTTCATGTGCGCTTCTGAGGACCTTCTTGCATATGGATATGCCTCCTAGTTTACTTGAATATTCTTTGTAGGTATCATCCTGCTTGCGTGGGTATGACCATCGAGGAAGCAAAGAAGTTGGATCACTTTGTCTGCTCTGAATGTTCATCTGATGATGATGTTAAAAGATCACAGAATGGTTTTTCATCACCACCACCTGCTGAGAGCAAGGTCAGGTTTTCTTGATGTTAGGTTCACTCCATAGGAGTACTCTTTTGCCTTTTATTATCACTTGCACTTAAATTGAGCGGTGAACAATGTGCTTCTTCACTGGGGGCTGGTTTCTAGGCTTCTTAATAAAGATTAATAGGGTTAAGGTTGCTATGTTTGGGCTTGTCTAACTGTGTTATGCCATTTGGAACAGCACATTGTCTTTGGTTAGTTCTACCTGGAGCAAATTTGCATTTCTAATAAAATACGGGCAGTTTGAAGCCATCAAAAAGGATAAACAGCAGCTTATGATTCACATGCTTGTTCTTCTGAGGACTGTTTCCTCTCTTCTGCCATTTCTTTGTGTGGGTTGTTACAATTGAAAGTATCTGTTAAAAAACCTTAATTGCATCGCTATATACTTCTCACTTGCAACATACACTTGATTGTCTTATAATAGATGTAGTTAGGTTAGGTTATGAATAGAGAGTTAAGGTGGTTGCTGCAGTGAGACACAAGTTTTATCAGAAGAATGCTAGTCATGATTTTGGCTGTTAAATTCTGTTGATTTGGCTCAACAATTATCATCACAAAGTTTTCTACTTCCATCTTTAACCATCGCATTATATTAAGACTAAATGCTCGTTTTTGGATCTTCTGGTACCTTCATTTTCAACCATTGCATTGTCTATACACCATTTATTTGTAAGAGTTGTCTTCTTTAGTGCAAATCCATTAACTAACAAAGCCAATGAACGTTGCAGGTAGAGGCCAAGCGACGGAAGCGATAATTATGTTTTAGACAAAGTCATGGGGAGAGTGGTTCATGTAGCAGACTTAGCTTAGAATGTAGTTTTTGTGATATGTATAGTGGAGAAAACAAAGACATGCTTTGCTCAACATGCTGACTTGGGACTGCTGAGTATTTTATGTTTTCTATGATATATGTTGCAGTGGCAGGTTTAGAAATTAGGACATCATTTTGTTGCCCATCAATCTGAAAGTGATATTTCATTTTCAGCATGGCTCATGGCTAGAGATGTTGCCTATCCATTATAGTCATCATTCTTCATTTAGCAAAGAGATGAGACTGTTTGCATTGCAGTTGCTCAGGTGGTTGTCATTATGCATGATGGTATAACCATCGACGCTATAACAGGATCTGAGATATGTAAAATTTTTCTGCCATTAATCTGAGATATTTTGGTTTTCATCATTTGGAATGTATTGAACATGGCGAAGTCTCTTGACAATTATGACCTAGAACATTGCCAGTTTGTGAAGATTGTTTGGCAACCACGGTTGAAACCAAATGGTGTTTGATGTGGTTTCTCATTCAAATTGTTTTGCTGCCAAGATGTGCACATTAACGAACCTTTAAAGCTCTAATGCTTGTCAAGTAACGAATTGGATAACAAAGAATGTTGCAGGTGACTGCTAAATCATCATCACTGTGAAAAGGCTTATTCTCTGAAACACATGCAGGCTTTACACCGTGGAAACCGATAAACACTCCTGGCTACAGGCCTTTCAAAAATATGTTTAGTCTGTCTAACTGCCTTCCTTACTCTTTGCTCAAAAACTTTCCATTCTATGGTCTTATTCTTCGTGAATATGGCTGCAAGTCTCCGCTTGTTTGGTCGAATTGTTGGCATTTTCCCACCACCATAATATGTTCGATATCCAGCGACTAAAGAAGACAACTGACTTCCCGAGTCTGTCATGGCAAATGCATCAGCGGTGGTGCAGGCTATGAAGTCCAGTGCAGCCAGCTGCAGCACCCAAAAGCAATAACGCAAAATCCCATTCAGATTCAGTCAAATGATGTTGCATGATTAAAAAATGGTTGACCAGCAAAATAGAAATACCGAACCCCTCGGCCAGAGAGCACCAATATACAGTAATTACAAATCGACCAATATAAGGCCTATTTCACGTCGTCTTCATTAGGGTCAGAAGTACCCTGCGAGGATTCCTCCCAAAACAGGTCTGGGTAGGGAAGATACTGAACAAGTTCTACCCTCTTGACACTAATTAAAACCCCAACCTATGAACTTTTTGCAGATTACCAAGACTTATCCATTTGAACCAGGAGCTTATTCCACCACCCCACACTACACCTTCAAATCAAATGCTGTTTTTTTCTTGATGATAATCTTTTCTCCATTTAGACAAACCATTGCATTAAATACAAGTAATTCGGAAAAACAGACCTGAGAAGAGAAGTTTGAGAATGGTTCAAGCTCGGTTGCCGAAAGCAGATTCTCTTTAGTGACTAAATTAGGATACAAGCTCTTTAAAGCAGCTAATCTCTGCTCTCCACCATATATATTTGAACCAGCCATAAAAATACGTGTCTTACGTTTGAAACCAAGAGCAGCAAGCATAAGTATTGCTTCTTCAGGTGTTAATGGACATAGGCCTTCCGACCTCAGCAGGGCAGGAGAAGGTAGCCTGCAACAAGGAAAACACTTTATTCTAAAAGAGCAAACACATAGTTATGACCCTTCTCAAACAAGTTTGACAAATTTAAAGCCTTAGTATATGCGGTTACCATCACTGCCAGAGAAAATTGATAGCTACATAGACAAGCATTGATACAATCAAGACTGGTTCTAAGATGGTTTGCCAATGATTAAATCTTAACATAGACAAAGATGTAGCGTCCGCATAATGGGCACACAAGGAAAGCAGAAAATAGAGTTAAAATTTTGCCAAGTGATTTGTCCTCTATTTCTCAACCCAGTTTTGTCCCGCAGGTTAAGAGTAAAGCAAGAAAAGGCAGAAGTCGTACTTTTTCGTCTTCTCAAGCAGTGTCAAAGCAGGGAAATGAACTTCACGATATGCTTCCAATTCCTTCCTCTCTTCTTCACCGCCACCATATTCACACAAAGAATGTGCTACCATGTCAATTTCAAATCTCAGATGCATAGCTAGATATTTAGAAGCTTTTCTAGTGTGAGCCCCTTTGTCTTTCTTATCTAGTTCTACATAGGGACCAATCAGATACTGATCCAGGGGTCCAGGATGACCTGTAAACTTGCGCAACCTCTGAAGGAGCACAGAGGCAGTCTTTTGTATTTTGGGAACAAATTGCAGTGCATGGAAGTTACATCTGCATCGAAGTCTCTAGATCATGACCATATTAGGAAGAGCAAAATATGATTAAGCGTGTTAATAATTTTCTTCGTTTTTTTTGGTAATCTACAATCACTTATAATGACCATAGAGAAACGACTACTCAATATTTACCTGCAACTGAAATGGTATTGGATCAAATGCCAGACGATTTCCAAATCCAATGAAATGAACCACCCTGTTTTTCAGTAATATAGGGAGAATGTTTTTCAGATAAAAGCTTGGCTTCGCCTCCTTCCTAATATCTGCATCTGTGATCTGACCATTTGAAATATCGTAATCACAAAAAACCTTAATGGAATAAAAATCTAATCATTATAAAAGGCACAATATTAATTTAGCTGTAAAACTTACAACGCTGCCAAGTGCCTCCAAATCCAGTGACCTTAGCTCCTCAGGAATTTCCTTCACTATCCGAATATCAGGAGTCAAGGACTTGATAAAATGCTCCTCCTGATAGATATCTTCAAACTGACTATGCAACATAACATATGACATAGTTATTATATTATTCGTACAATATTTTGCTACTTGTCCATCTAAATCATCACAATAGCAAGTGTTGATTCAAATCAAATGATGAATTCCATCTGACTAGTTAAACATACATGATCAACGTTAAACATTACAAGAAGCAACATTGTTAACTGTACAAGTGAAAAGAACTATGATTTGCAGGAATTCTACCATAGATGCAGAAATAAAAGTTCATCCACAAACCAACAGCTACTTTCCTTAAATTGGGAAAGTGTGCAAAAGATAAGAATCGAATGTAACGAAGATGGAACTATATTACCTCACATCTCTCCAGACACTACTGTACATTAATTTAGGGATTACAAGGGTCGAATTCAGTAATCTTGCTACAACAACAGCATTGCATATCTGTTTTCAAACAAAATAAGAACCAAGTTTGAACCAATGAAAATTTTAAACGTAAGAAAATAATATTAACTTTCAGAAGATAAGAATTATGAGCAGCACAGAAAGATCGTACTGAGCTGCAATCATCACAAGAAAAGAAACAATAAAACTACAATTGATTGCAAGAATTACTTACAGCTACTCTCTGCTGGTTTATCCCTCCATTTGCAGTGACCAAAATATAACCATTATTGCCCTCTATGTATGTTAGAAGAAAATTCTCATTTCAGTGATGAAAACATTGTACGAGTAATATGCAATAGATACAATGAATAATGCTTCATGCATATGCAGGATGGGAGAGGGAGAGACAGGGTTTTTCACCACTACGTTCCCAGTTACGTCGATCAGCACAAGGCATCCAGGCAGAGGCCTCAGCAAATGGTTCCAGCCACAAATCCTTTGGCTCAGGTTTATTCTGTCATAATTGGAATACCACAAAAACAATAATTTGTACAAAGGGAAAGGAACCCAAAGATCCAAACAAAATGGTTTACCACACAGAACAGTGAATATAAGAAAATCACCTCAGCCAAGACATGAGCACCCAAAGCCAACATTCTTTCGTACGTACCACTTCTTGGCCTCTTTCCTTTGGTAGATTTTCTCCATTCTCCCTGCAAGCATTTTAAGGTTTTTAAATGTTAAAAACAAAGTATCCAAGTAGAATAACAACAAGCACGAAACTTGAAATTGCACCTTCAGTACTTCTAAATACCATTTTTCGTCAGCACAATGATGAGTACGCACAATAAAATGAATGAAGAGTGCACACTGCATAGAAATGAACTTCCATTTTCTTTTCTGAATCTGAAATCAGATTAAATTTTTAAAGCAAAGGATTCCTATTCGATCCTTGTATTGCAGCGGTTGTACTGGCAGCCAACAGACTTGAAATCACATTATATTAAGATTTTGTTGTAAAGCAAAGGAATGATGTGGAATTATGTTGAAACAAGGAGCAATTGACCTACTGTTGTCTTACCACAAGCTTAAGACGCAGGGGAGGGCTTACCTGTCAATCACAGAAACCCTACATAATTTTCTTGTCTAATTCAATGATACTTTAGCTTAGAGTTGTTAAAGAAAATGCCTTTTTACGAACAACAGACGGTCGTTCCTGATAGCTACTATTAAATCCATGTGAAGAAGAGCCATGAGAGGATAGAAGCGTGGAAAGAGTAAACAGACACAGCATGAGAGATCATCCATCATTTATTTTCAGGAAGAATTGCAAACATTACTCATTACAGATCTATAATTAAGAAAAGGAAGAAGCAAAATAAGTAAAAATGAAGGCATACCTTGATAGGAACAGGAACGTGAACAGAAGCAGAGGAAGAGGAAGAGGAAGAGGAAGTGTGAGAAGAGTGAGTACGGAGGCCAACAATTCGATGATGTTGAAGCTTAAAAAACAGCGAAGCATTAACAAAGAAAAATAAAGCAGCCAATCCAATAACGAATAACAATCCCTTCAATTTATTTCTATGTGCAGCTTTTCTTTTGGCAGCTCTCTTATAAAGTTTCCGATCCCAGAAGGAATTTAGCCATGAAAAGGGAAGAAGGGAATGATTATGGAGAAAGAAACGGTGTAGGGGAGAATGGGAAGGGGAGGAGTGGTAGCTCATCGAATTGGAGGGGAAGGGGAGGGAGCAGCTCGTTTCGGCTTGATCTGAGACTAACATATCATCGATCGGATGGTTGCGAGAAGAGTCAGGTAAAGATGCCATTGCTTTTATTGCAAGTAGAAGATGAACTTTTTATTACTTTTTTTTTTTTGGGGGGGGGGGGGGGCCGAATATTTTAGGACAAAAAA